>JASSRZ010000086.1:11430714-11444576 GCA_032164315.1 Malacoctenus gilli | reverse complement strand
TGTGTGTGTGTGTGTGTGTGTGTGTGTGTGTGTGTGTGTGTGTGTGTGTGTGTGTGTGTGTGTGTGTGTGTGAGGGCCATCTGGTCACCCCTGCCATGCCGTGGTCCCTGTGAAGTGCTGTCAGCGTGGCCGCTGTGGTCTCCCGTGGCGACTGGAGGGTTGCTGCACAGCACTTCGAGCCCAGGCAGCCGACCTCAGAAAAGGAAATTTGGGTCGCTCAAATGGAGGGGTTGCTCCCGAGCTATTTACAGAGCCCTCTACCGGTCCAGCACCACCCACGATATTCCATATGAGAACCAGTGTGTGTGTGGTGCCTGCGGTGTGTGTGTGAGTCTTGGGGGGTTTAGGAATGAAGGGGTGCAGGGAAGGAAAAAGGGGGTGGCGGTGAGTGTGTGTGTCTGTGTGTGTGCGTGCGCGTGCGCGCGCCTGTGTACGTGAATGCTTTTATGAGGAAACGCTGGCTTTACATTTCTGTCTGCAGGCGTGTTCGGCGTGTCCTGGCATACAAACGCATGTGTGTTTAAAGCTTCATCGAAAAGCATTACGCTCTATTAAAAGGAGCCATCCAGTTTGCTCAAAGATTATGACCTGCAGCACATGAATAATTAGGAGCCAAACAATTTGCTGGAGTGACTCACTTGTCAGGCGTCCCGGATTAAGTGCTCGAGTGTGATTAGAAAAAAAAGAGAAACAAAAGAAAAAAAGCCCACAGATCCTATGCATCACAAATCATAAATCACTGTCACATACGCGGACACTGTATCTGGAGAGTCGTGGGGCTGAGATGGAGCCAATCCGTTCCCAACCTTGCCTGTGTAAACATTTGGGGCGTCATGGTTGCTGATCATGGAAATACGATGAGGATATGGAGAGGAGCTGAGCCTCAGATTAATGAGAAACCTGCCTGTAGGAAACTTTGGTTCAAGTGAGATCATGGGCATTCGCGTTTGATGCCCATCACTTGGGTTTTGTGGCTTTCTCTCTCCGCTCGAGCCCTGCCGACTCGGGTCGCAGCGCAGAGACGGCGGCAACGGATACGCTCGGCGACATGCGCGGGCTCCCCTCGCCGGTTTCCAAACACGGCGTCCTGTTTGGAGACGAGGGCCGCGATTTGCGTGAGGCGGTCTCGGGCGGAGGGGGCTTTCGATGAGTACCTTTCCCCCAAGCGTATCTGAGCTAAGTAAGCAAGTAAACAGTCTCTGAACGCCCACGGGGGTGAGGACAGTCCGCCGCCACCCAAGGGGAGACCTCCAGCGTCACTCAAAGTCTTCCCGTGTTGTGAATATTAGGTTAAGGTTATTTTAGGCCGACCCGCTCCAGAAGCAAATTACAGTGCGAGAAAAGGGGGTGAAAAACCAAGTGGGCTGCCTAGCGTGTAATTTTCCTGTTTCTCTTTCAAAGGATGAGGTATTCCTCGAGGAAGCCCTGTTAAATTTACAAGCCATGACCCCACATCAGCGGGGAAAAGAGGCTCTTCTGACAGGGATTAGGAAGAGGTTTATGACTTTATATCGGAGCACTCGCAGCTCCGTCACAGCGAGAGCAGGTGATGGTTTGAAAAGGCGAATCCGAGACTCGGTTTCGAGGCGACGCACGTCAAACTTGTCAGGTTTTGGATCCCTGAATAAAAAACAAAACAAAACAAAACCCTCTGGCTGATCTGTTGCAGCCTCTCCCTGAATAAAGGTCTTTCCTGCCTAAACAAGCGAGCGCCCTTCACAAGAATGAAGATGATCACTGCTTACTCCTCCAGCGTACCTGCAGACGTCTCGGCCGTAATTATGCCAGTCTGGGAGACTTACAGGCACCCTGGCATTACCTCCGATACGCAGTCGCGGCTCCACACGCAGTCGCACAGTTTCAGCTCTGCTCTCCCTTTTCCTTTTTTTTGTTTCTCTCTCATGCTTCACGTCCGTAAACTCCTCAGAAAAACCATTTAACTTTACAACTTTGATCTTTGCCAAGATCCCGGCTATAATTATGACTTAACATCACACGCTAAATTGCAACCGGGGAGTTTGAAGGCAAGTGACTGAGTGTTGACATGTCGCGCTGTTAATGCGCACGTATAGGCGTTTATGCCCAGAGTGCTCCGGAGCATCCTCCTCGACGCGCTGCAGTATGAGGCCATATATTCCTCCTCCGAGTTTCCGAGGGGCCCCCGCTGTACGAGCGTGTGGGGGAGGAGGGTGAGGGGGAGGGGGAGGGGGAGGGGGAGGGGGATGTGCTCTGCAGTGCGGCTTGCTGGTTAATTATGGGTCGCGAGCTGCTGCTCGGCTGGCCTGGGCGGGTGTTGGAGCCAGTGGGTCTGGCACAGGGAGGTCTGGCCACAGACCCCGGCGGTGACGGCATGAAGTCTGGGACGAGTCAGAACACCAGCCCGGGGTTTGGAGCATTCCTCGCATTCCCTCCTCCCATGGCTGCCTGCCTGTATGCGTATGAGGCCGAGCGCGAGCGGGGGGGAACGTGTGAACGGTGCGATGCATGCGCGTGTTCTCCGGGGCAGGCGCACGGGATGTGTACATGTCCAATTTTGGGGGGAAAGTGCATCCATGCTGGGAGACGACCGAGCTGCAGTGACGGTACGAGCCGGCTGTCCCGGTGTCTGAGCTGGTGGGGGAAGAGGAAGAGCTCAGTCCTCGACAGGACGGCAAAAAAACCCCCGAAGAGACAGATTTTTTTTTTCTGGCACACTTCACGAGTGACTCTTGAATGATTTTGACATGCGCAACCAGTTTATTATCTTCGAGTCGCGCTTGAAGCAGAGCAGGGCGAAGTTTTATCTATTTTCCGAACTGACCCGCAGACACAAGCCAGAGAGGGGAAAATGTGATTTTGTCCCATTTTATTTTTCCAAATACGTCCAACCATGAACTCAGACACATTATGAGTGAAGCGACGAATATGCAGTATCTAACACATCATGAAATAGAGCTGGTCTGCAAGTTGGTGTCGCGGTCAGTGGTCTTGCCTCGCAGTGTAAAGACCCCCTGACTTGGGCGTATTTGCTTGGGGAAGTTGCATGTTCTTCCTGTGTTCAAAAATGTTAGCTTGAAGGACAGTTCAAGACTAAGTTATTGTGTGAAGTTAAAGTGTGAATGTATGAGAGTGTGTGTCTGTGTTGACTTGTCTGAGTGTAACCTTTGTCTCATGACAGCCTGGATAGATTTCAGCGCTGAATGATTTTGCTGCCAATATTTTGGGTTTTTTTGCATTTGGTTTATTTCATTTAGAAATGTGAGACGGCTCACAGAAAGACATCAAACACTTGCCGCCATTTTTCTCTCTTTAAGACTCAACTTGCAGTTTGGCAAAGTAGCAGCTGGCTGTGAAATCCTCCGATACCTGAAGGTTTTTAGACTTTGCGAACTTGTCACACCTTCAACTCACTCAAACTTTAGTGCTTTTTCTTGTTTTGTTTTTATTTTTCAATAATTTCTCAGTTGTTATCCAGCATGTTTATGATCTTTTTGAAGGGACAACTAAAAAGATAGTGTATAACTCCTGCAGGGAGACGACTGTACTTCAATACTTCAGTGTTGCAGAAGGAGTTTTATTGCCATTGTAGGATTTCTATTCCCTGTAAAAACAATCTTTTAGCCTAATGCGCTCTCTGCACTCAGGATTGTTCCAGTAGACCTCACGAATCATGACTTAATGCGGTGTGCTTAAGCCTGCACTGTGGAGCTGCACTCTCTTATTGTTCTGTTTTTTCCCCTGCTAAGTGACGAGGCTTGAGTCCTCCAGAACCTGGTCGGACGCGACGCTCGGCGGGTGATGAAAGGGTGGTGGTGGTGGGGGGGGGGGTTAGAGGAGACAAGCGCCGCCGCAGACGCAGACAGGTGAGTGGGCTGCAGAGGACAATGAGGAAGTCCCTCACATCAAAGGCGGCGGCTCGTCGACAGGCCGACGTGTGTACACAGCTCAGATCCCCGAGCGTCTGTCTCCGGCGCCGCGTCAAAGGCTTCGCGCCCCCTCGGCCCCGGTCACGCCGGCTCACCTGTGTGTTGCAACGGAGCGGCCGTGTCAAACGCGCTACGAGAGCTATGTCAACATATCTGGATGGAGCGGCCTTTTTTTTTTTCATTCGGTTGCGGCGATTTCACGGCGCGAACACGGCCCTTTATTTTTAGCCCCTTGATGTTGAGCCGGGCTTAAAAATACTCCGGCGAGGAAGGAACCTCCTCGCGTTCGTCCTTCTGTCTCGTCCTTGTTCTGCGCAGCTTCACGCAAAGGTGAAGAGTCAGTTTGCTCTGAAATAGCTCCAGAGTCGGGGAGAGGGCCACCAAAAAAGCCCTATTTCTTTCTCCCCACACAACCTTTATTTTGACAAGGCTGGGAGAATAGAGTATTTATATATGGGGCTGTGTGCTGTGGTTTCCCCACAATTACAGAGTGGCAGTGCTTAGACTGGGAGGCGTGCTGGAGGTTTATGGAGGGGGACATGAAGGAGCGAGGACATGAGGGGACCAGCCCTCCCGAGCCTCTTACAACCTGACGTGCAGATCAAATGCCGCGCTTCCTCGCACAAAATGCGACTCCCACCGGGAGCGTTACGCACTCGCGACAACAGGGCGACGCAGAACCTTCCCCAGTTAAAAAAAGGCGAGGCCGTCATTAATTTTCAAGCACGAGCAGAATCCCGTCCCGAGCTCGGGCCAAAACCCCCCGAAGCCCCAAACCTTTACAGTGCAATGAGGTTCAATTTCAGTGTTTGGAAGGTGGTCAGTAATGTTTTGAGTGGTTCTGGCGTGGGCCGCAGCTTCTCTTTGTAGCTCCGCTGTATTATGGTTGCGATATAAACAAGGATTTTCGAGCGAGCGTCTTGCGCAACCGCTGCGAGCCACGTCGAGGGGAACAGTGGGAGTTTGTGTTTGTTTCGTGGATGCTGTGTTGAATCTGGCGTCGGCCCCTGCAGGGGTGAGCCGAAGGGGGAAGCAGGGGTTTGCGGTCGTGCCGGGGAGCCTGGAAGTCAGTCAGGGCGGTGGCTGAACCACCTTCCCTCCGCAATCCACCCCACTCCCCAAACACACACACGAACGCACACACACTCGCGCACGCGCATGGAGATCCACAGAAGCAGGCTCCCATGCGCATGCGCGCACACACTTCATCTGCTCCTCTCTCTCTCTTCAAGCTTCCCTCTGCAGAAGATCCCAGATGATGGCGTGCCAGCGCGGCGACTGCGAGCACAAGTCGGCCTTGTTTACAGGGGGACGGCATGTGATGCAGCGGCTCGGCCGGTGCGCCAGAGAGAGAAAGGCACGGTGCCGCCGGAGAGCCGGATTAATTAAACACCTCTTTAATCCGCCGCAACGAACAAAAACATTAACTCCTGTCACAAGGATACGGGGTTTTTTTTCTTTTCTTTTTTTTTCTCCTCTCCCTCCCACCTTCCTCGCTGAACTTTATATTGCTTCAGAACTTGCTCTTACCTGTCCGCGTGTCAGCGCTGGCTTTGAAATGTAATACATCTCCAGGGCTGTAAACGAGATTGTTGTGTCTCCACGCTAGAATGACAGATACCTTGGAGGGGCAAACAAACATGTAGCGCCGGTGTTGACACACACATACAGTGTGTGACATTTTTTTTGGGTCTTTGACAGCGCTGCGTGATGAAGCATGTGTCAGCTGTTTGCTATGCACGAGAGGAGGATTCTCCTTTGTGTTTTTTGTAGGTTTTTTTCACATTAATGCTGATTTGATCGACCGATTCTTCTCGTTCTCGGTTCTTTCAACCCCCCCCTGTGCTTCGATTCAGCCACTATGGCGGCAAAACAAATACCTGCATTTAAAAGGTGGCAAGTCAGTCACAAAAGCTGCTTTTTCTGCCCACATTAAAGGATGTTATGGTTTGCGAGGGGAGACAATGGCCAATTAAGGTGCAGAGAAAATGCGCCGTGCCTCCGCTGGCATTTGTGGTTGGCAGACTTAGGGTGCATTGTGATGCGCGCCGCGTGGTTGCAAGCTTAACTGACGATAAATGGGAGATCTCTGTGATGTCACGGCGACGCGTTGCCGCGCCGCGGGCCCTGCGACGGCAAACGACGAGGCTGCAATAGGAGCCGGTTGTAACTGTACACACACGTCTGGCTTTATGTTTTTGAGGAAACGCGGTCGGGTCAGCTTTCACCCTTGAGAGCGCAGATGTCCAGTTAGTCATTACGGGGAAACAATCGCAGATGCAGAAGGAGACGAGCAGACAAGTGTGAATCATTAGGAAAAGTTGTCATGCTTGAAAACCATTTGAAGGGTTATTATCATTATTATCAGTAGTAATAGTAGGAGTACTATGATCTCATGCTTACAGTGCCACTTATACTAATTGTGCCACTTCAACTCACTTTTGCTCTCACCAAATGAGCTCCATATTAGTGTAAGTAGAAACATGAGCATTATGATTAATGCTATCTTGAGTGTCACAATGAGCAGTAATCCAACTGTTAACATGAGTTTATAATAATGATAATAATTAGAATAATGTGATTATTAGCAATACTAATTCTATTTGTGATGCAAGTTGGCAGCTTTTTTCAGGAGGTTTAACGTGATTTTTTGAAGGGAGTCATTTCGAGGAAGCTATTTTTGCCTAAATTCAATGTTTGAGAAGTTATTTAAGATTATATATATATATATATATATACACATAGTTTTCCCTCCTCCTTGTTGTTGCAGAGAAGAGCCTGAGAAAGTTGCTGCATACTCAGTATGTACCTGTAGAACCACTAGAGTAAATGGTTTTTTTTCACAGGTGAAAGGTGACTGCAGTGAACGAGTTACACACGTTATCTTGCAACTGAGGCATTTCGCCGCCCATGTCGCTCCTTTTCATCGGCGCCCTCCCCGAGCGTGGACACGCGCCCTCCTCGCCGACTCTTCCACCGGAGACACACGCCGGGCGGTTTTTCTCTTCTCCGGCTCTTCCTCCCCTCGTCTTCCTCTTCTCTCCGCACCGGGTTGCAGATCAAATGGGAGCTGCCCCCCTGTCACCTGTCAGTGGAATGTGCCAGCACTCCAGTCCGTCAGCGGCTCGGCTAGATCAGGCAGGGCCGTGGCTCCCTGCGGGCCCCTGGGGACCCCCCCCCCCCGGGGGCTGCAGCGCCTTTCCTGGTTGATTGGCGGGAAAAAAAGACTCGTGGGGTTGCGTTGGTGTTTTGTGGTGCAGCTAAGAAGCAAAACGTGCAAGTTTCTTGCTCGTTTTTTGCTTCCCGAAGAATCGACGCAGGCAGCGGCCCCGTCACGTGACACAACATGTCCTGCCGTGCTCTGGCGGCCTATGTGATGTCTGCGGTTTAGACAGGGCGTTCCAGCGTGTTCACCACCAACCTGGGAGAAAGAGGGGGATTTGGCGTGTGTCAACAGGCATACCTGTAACCTGGGAGATGTGCCCCACAGGCACCTAGTGATTTTCTCATGATTGTGATGGCCAGACGCAGACGACAGAGCTTGCAAAAGTAGACTCCTCAGCAGGACTGAGGTGGCTTAGCGTGGCGTCAGACACACACACCACCGCATTCCACCGGGATGCTTCTTTGAGCAGAAGGGAGGGGGTGTTACACCGAGCGAGTGTGTGTGTGTGTGTGTGTGTGTGTGTGCGCGTGCGCGCACGGGCTTGTGATCCTGTTTTTGTGAGTCGATCACAATTATTGTTTTTGTTTGTGGCCATTGAAGGGCCGGTGTCATGAGCGGGCTCCGGGAACAGAAAGCAGGTCCGACCCTGAGAACCTGAGGAACCCGAGTAGACGTCAGGGGACTAACTGAGTCTGAGGGGGCTTAGCCTGGCCCGACACAAACACTTACCTACTGTGTCTGCTGTCTCCGTCACTGTGTACTGGAAAACAAGAGCTTTGGTGGAGACACTGGCTCCGAGGTTGTCGCCCGGCTCTGCTACCTGGGCCGGAGCTTTTCCTCAGATTTCTGGTGTTTGTTTTCGCTTTGGGTCGTGTCGAAACGGCACCGCGTCCCTCACAATATTCCTCTTGTATTATTTCCTCTCCCATGCTATTTGCTTTTCTCTCTGAAGTTGCTCCCAATCCCGAGCAACGGCGCGGCGGCGAGAGGCGTGCGAGCGCGCTCGTCTCAAGTTGCCGAAAAAAGAGCGTCCCTGCAGAAGGGGAAAAAACTCCCCGCTTGCGTGTGAGAATTTGTGGGGTCTTTGAGCGACAGGTGGTGTTACCTGACAAGCAAAAGCGAATGACGGCCATCGTCTGTCACGGGGCCAAAGATGAAACGCTTGCTCAAGAGAGACCAACTCCAACAGTCACATTGCTGGAGACGCCACACCTAAAGGCTGCCGTTTGATCTCGCTCGTCACTCCTCTGGAGAGGCGAAGATGACGCTTCTTTTTTCTTTCCCTTTTTTTGGGGGCCTGTCAATCAGAGACTTCAGGCAACCACCATGCAAATGTTTCCTCAACGAGTTCTATCTGTTCAGTTTATTCAGGTAATTGCGTGTCCACGCCTCGCCGCCGCCAACCTACTTTCGCTCGACGGTATTTCAGGTAGCACTGCAATTGTGGTCGATGCAAATTGGCAGGAGCGGAACTCGCGCGAGCTGTGACAATTAAGCGCCGCTTAATAAGGACGTGGTGGAGAGTGATTCTGGCGAAGTTGTGTAATAGTAATGGCAGGGTTCCTCCATGGCCAGGGATGGCGAAGCGGTTGAATCTCTAATTGCCTCAATTATCGAGGGAAACCTGCGTTCCAGCAGTGTGAACCGAGATCTGCAGAGTGTTATGACATTGCCCGAGCTATTAGCCTGTTGGCTTCCACTGACAGAGGATCCGGCGTGTTCTGGGTGGCTTTTACAGCCACCAGAATGAGGCCTGAACTCCCGAGGCCTGTGTTTGTTGCCTTTGATGGTCACGATAGGTGTTCACATCGCTTGGGTGTGGCGAAAATGCCACCGCCATCGGCACATAGCAGCGCGACTCTGTTGCACATTGGCACAGCGCAATTACATATTCACCTCAAATGAACCGAACGCAAAAGTTCAGCGCAGGAAGCGCGGCTCCACTTCGCTTTCACTTTGTGTGGCTGCCAGCTTGTTATTCGAGCTGAACTGGTAGCAAATTGCATGTGTGATTTGTGCTGTGATACAAAAAGTTTGTTGTTTTGTTGTTTTTTTTTTCTTGAATAAAAAAGACTCTCAAATAAACAGACACCGTACACTCCCCCCGGGGAGGAGCGGGGTCGAGGCTAATGTCGCGGCTTAGTCCCGGCCATCTCGTGTCAAGAGGCCTGGATTAGTCACACTCTGAGGTGTGCTGGGTGCATTATTTATCAGCGGGCTCTCTTGTCACTTCAGCCCCCCCCCCCTCTGACCACCACACACACACACATGCACACGCGTGCTGTCATGACCAGCCAGGATTTATACCACTGGTGTAGGTGGCAGGAGAGGGAGGCACACATTAATTAAGGAAATGGAGACAAACCGTATCCGGACCACACCGACACCGACACGATGCCGCGCCACGCGCTTCCCCAGCCTATCCGGTTCGAGCGGCAAGAAAAAATGTCTCCGCCGCCGCCGCGTATCAGGACTCAGTCGGACTAAAGAGTTTGAAGTGCATGTAAAAGCTGATATTTGTCACTGTCACTGCGCGCGGGCAGCATTGGCGGGAGACCCCGCCGAGACACGCTCTCTTGTTTTTCAAGAAGCTACAAAGTAGCGTTAGGCCAGAGGTCTTAGAGGAGCTAATGGGCGGGGGCGAAGGGGGGGGTGGGTTTCGCGGTTGTCGTGAATTATTAATCGTGATCAGGTTTCCAGTGTTCCTGTGTACATACAAACGCTCTAGCACATGGGAGCGGGACCCTGGTTCCTCTTGCACAGTGGAAAGAAAACCAACACCTGTAATCCTTACAAGATGTAGCGCGGCGCCGCGATCGGACCGCTCTGGAAACCAGACGGGGCATTTTTTTTGTTGTTGTTTTTTTGGATTGTTTGTTTCCACACGTGCGGCGGCATGTGTGTGTGCAGGGATGACGCTCTGAAGAGGGGTCACCACTCAAAAACACCCCTGAAAAACAATGCCGAGGACAATGCAGAATGACGTAATTGGACGCGCGTTTTCGAAAACTTTCCATAGGACAAAGACCTGCGATGAACAGACAAGAGGACGATAATTTCCACATTGTATCATATAATCAACTTGATGACAGTCGTCAGAGTGATTGTCTGATTAACTCTTGTTATGAGATGTTTTAAAAATTGTATCATGAATCAGCAGCAATGGAATCATTCATTATCATTAACTTCGGCTCTGTGGTGATTCCTGTGTGTCAGTGGGGCTCGGCCTTCGGTGCGTTCTCACATCATCGCACGCCCATCTTCAGCTGAAGGGGACAAATCCAAACGGCCGTTCCGCCGTCCACTCTGAATTATTCACCCACCTTCACCTGCAGTAGCTCAGATCTCAAGGAGGTCCGATGCCACCCCGTCGCCCCCCTCCCCCCACCTCCCCCCATTCTTCCAGCTCCTGTTTCCTCCGCATCACTAATTACATCTGCTTTTTGACGACCTGCCCATCTTCTTAAGCGAACCACTAATGGCGTGTTCCCCATTAGGATGAGAGCGCCGGACGATGAACGAAAAGACATCGAGGGCGCAAAACACTTTGTTAATGCCTCCCAAATGACCCTTGTCTTAATTAGGTTGCTCGCCTGTCCAAAATGGTGAGCAGCGAGGGTATTTTTGGACCGCAGTCAGCTTGGCCTCGTGACAATCGAAACAACTTGCGTGGGCAGATCAAACCGCACTGGCCTACCTTGGAAATTTCCATTTGTTTCCCTTTGCCGTTGTTGCTTTACGATTACACACGGAGAGTTTTAGTATCATCGGAGAGTTTTGTTGACAGTTTTGGGCTCTTCTCTCAGCTTGGACTTGGTCGGACTTCCAGAAAGATCAAGAAGCTGAAGCTGCGCCGGCACGTTGCGCTCTCACCATTGGTGACAGCCACCATGCAAGGTGCTCGAACAGCACTGGGAGTAAACAGCAGAGCACAACAAACACACCCAGAGTGAACGAGTTCACTCTGACCTTTGCTGAGGTGAGGAATTGGCGGTTTCGCTATCAAGCAGCACGTCAACTTACATCACAAACAAATGGCATAACAACCCAGAAGAAGAAGTTGGGAGGACAGATGGGACGATGGAGGATCAAACGAGCAAACTTTGGATTGGAGGCAAACTTGCTCCAGCCGCCGAGTCCCGGAAATGAAGATGGTTTTGATTACACCGCCTATTATTATCTTTGCTCTATGAAGATTAACACCTGAGCTGTTACATAAGACACCTTGATCATTTAGCAATTATCACCCAAGTGAGTGACATCCTTAAGCTCTCATTGTGATCTTGACATACTTGGCACGACTTCCCAAGAACATGCAAATGTCGAATGAACGGGCCACTAGTTGTGGCACAAAGGGCCCAGAAACTCGTCCCTTCCTTTTAGAGAGGCAACTGTAATGTGAACATTCTGCCTCCGTCCACCCACAAAAGTGTGAAGAGGAGAATATCTGAACAGGGAGAAGTTCCGAACCATTAATCACGTTCAGTCGCAGTCCACAGGAGACGTCTCTGCTCGTGTCAGGCGCTCGTCTCTGTGAGCTCATCGAGTGAAGACCGAGAGGGGTCCGGGCGAACTCCCTTCAGGGTGCAAATTGAAAATCCCAGTCCGTCCCGTCCTGTGCGTTTCCCTGGCAGTGAGGTCATGTTGTCTAACCTAACCGCAAGGGCCCAGAAGCTCCACGACTGGCTGAGTGACGCTCCTGCTCCGGCTGGGATCACTGGGTGGCAGTGTTGAGCCAGAGTGGAGGGGAGCGACGCTGCGGAGCGTGAGAGGAGGACTCAGCCTGTGGTTTCTTGCACATACAGTACAGCTTGTCCTCCACAGGGCTGACTGGAGCGCTCAAAACGAGCACAACAACCAACCGCCGTGCATGAAATGAAGCTACCGTGAGTTGCGTCATTTTTGCTGCAGACCGGCAGCTTCAGGTGTAAAGGTTTCCTGCAAACAGGACCCCCAGCCCCCCCCTTACCGAGTTGACCCCATTGTTCCCCTCCGGGCCAGCGAGTGACTGAAGGCATTGTCGGCGGCTGCTGAATCTGAGGGACGAACCTGTCACCAGCCGTAGCCCGAAGGGGAAGGGCCCCAACTCCACTCTGTTATGGCAGTGACAAGGAGACAAGGCGAGACTTCCAAAGGGAACTTTGTTTTAGTGATCGGATGATGATGAAGTGACCCCTGTCTGGATTCACAAGCGACGATGGCGGCTGTCAGCACTTGTTTGATGGGGGGGGACTGTCCCTCAAAGATACCATTGTTTTGGAAAACGATACAAATGCGCCACGAGCTGAGGCGCATTGTCCACTTTTAGGTAGAAGTTTCAATGCAATTCTGAACTGGCACCAGTTAAAACACGTGCGACTGTTGTTTTAGGAACCGCGGAGCGAACCGAGAGCCGTCCTCTTCCTCTCGCAGAAGATCCTGACCTCTTGCACACTTTTTGTAAACCTCTCTGTCTCCGTCATCCTGGAGTGGAGACATGCCCAGCTCCCCTTAATGGCCCTTTGTTCAACCTGCGGGGCTTACGGGTCAGGGGTCAACTGCACCTGAGGCCGATTCCCACAAACAAAAGCTCTGTGTTTACTGGCACCAAGTGACCACTTCCCCGCGTCCCGAAGGGGGGAGAACACACAGAAAGACAAGCCGAGGGCGCAGCCGCAGCGAGCCCGCGTGAAAAAAAAAAGAAGGGCCGCTTATTTGTTTGTGCATTCGGGAACTCGCTGGGTAATATGGCTTCATTGATTGCAACGATAGCGGTCTGAAAGAGGACAAGGCCCAAAAATATGAAAAGCCAGAAGAAGAAGAAATCAAGCTTGGGCAGAAATTGTTGATATATTCTGGGAAGTTCTGCTCATTTTGAAGAGAAATGGGGTTTTTTTTCACTTTTTTTATCTGATGTGTAAAAAAACACTGAAGCTCGACCAGGGTGGCATTTTGCTGCAAAGAGAGTGAACTCATGTCCAAACCCTCCCTATAACCTCAACCACCCAAACCAAATGGAATCACAATTAATCTTCCTCCAACCTCAGAAGTCTGAACCAAAGCTGAAGGAGGTGGGACCACGTTTTATTTCTTTTTTTTTCGGTAAATGACTTTTTTTTTCTCTCCTCTTTCTTTTCAGGGGGGCAGAAGCGTTTCAAACTAAATATCGAGACATAACAATGAGCAGAACCCCATCGGAGAAATGATCCCAGGCCGCCTCATTAACATCTGTGTCTGCGAAAACCAGACAAAATTTCGTTGCTTTTTTTCTTTTTTCAAAGTCGGTTTAGCGAGTATCAATACTTCCCTTTGTTTCCAGCTTAAACACGGAGCGCTCTCCAACGCTGAGCGTGGAAATCAACCGGGGAAGCGGAGCCCGGACAGTCCGCTGCGCCTCCTGCGGCGGGGATGGCCGTTCCCCGGCTCCTCTGGCACCGAGTCAAGGACAGCAGATGGGAATCTTTAGGCTGCCACACATCCGCCCACGGAGTGCAGCATGGGGGCGGGGGGGGGCAGAGCTGACGAGATTGAACCTTGAGGTGAAAGAAAAAGAAACTGTTGGGTGCTGCTTGGGGACTGGGATTGGGTGGTGGTGGTGGTGGTGGCAGCGGTTGGGTGGTGGGGGATGGGGTGGGGTGGGGGGTGGGGGATGCTGGCAGAAGGGGGATCCTACCTGTCGGGACATGAGCGGAACAGGTAAACCCCCAAAGCCCTCCTCTCATTTGCTTGTGGTGTTCACACACACAAACACACACACACACAC
This sequence comes from Malacoctenus gilli, assembly GCA_032164315.1. Classification (NCBI taxonomy): domain Eukaryota; kingdom Metazoa; phylum Chordata; class Actinopteri; order Blenniiformes; family Labrisomidae; genus Malacoctenus; species Malacoctenus gilli. The sequence continues at coordinate 11,430,763 of JASSRZ010000086.1, read as the reverse complement.
ACACACACACACACACACACACACACACACACACACACACACACACACA
>JASSRZ010000086.1:11409589-11430614 GCA_032164315.1 Malacoctenus gilli | reverse complement strand
CACACACACACACACACACACACACACACACACACACACACACACACACACACACACACACAAAAACACACACACACTGACATTGTTTTGGGACCAACAATGTAGGAGGGACCCCACAAATGCAGTGTGTGCGCTCCAGTTTGAGTCCCCACAAGTACAGTTGAACAAAGCCGGAACTCGCTCCCCCTCCTGCACAAAGACATGAGACCAGGCCGGCCCCCTCCACCTGTCACTGTGACAGTGAAGCAGCAGGGTGCCTCCCTCCACCCGTCCAACCCTCCGTCGCCGTGTGTGTTGCACCCACCCCTCATTCTGTGCCGTCACATCTGCCCGAGGCCTCCGTCCCGGCCGGCCTCCAGACCAGCGCTGACGAGGCGAACGTCCCCCAGCACGGGAGGCTTTCTGTCGTCCTCATCCAACTGCAACTGCTGCATTTGCTTCTTCACAATTCAACTTCCTGCTTGACAACAAAAGCACAAGTACCATTATTTGCCAGCATTCACAACCAGATTTGATCTGTACCTTGCGAGTGCATCATGACGCTCCCACTAACCTGGTGAAAGCCAAGCATGCAGCTCGCGAAGGTCTTTACGTTTTTCATGTTCCGAACTGTACAGAGTCGGCAGCAGCCATGGCTCCTCTGGCAGATCTGCGTTGGGTTGGCGTGAGCGGCAACATCTGCCACTTTTGAACATAAAACAAACACAAACACCATTAACAGAAAATCCAAAAAAGACACCACAGTTCTGGCCACACTCTTTAATTACCGAGTGATAGCTGAGCAACTGCAGCACAGTAACACCGCAAACACTTAACACCAAAGAAGAGACGACAATATGGCATTAATTGCCGTTTTTCGCCTTAATGGTCGACGCAAACAGATACTCAGGCACCTTTTACAATGTGTGCTCACAACAAAGTTCTGGTTTTACCATGTTTTTAGCTGCGGTTTTTACGCACACACACATCAGCGGGGCTCTAAGTCGAGTTGTCCCGCTGTTATACTGTTTGTGTTTGTGCTACTTGTCGACGGTTTGCGTCCCGAGCTAAACATGAGACAATGGAAACATGCCGGCATGCTGATGCTATTTTGTTTGCTGACGGCGGTGTGTTGTAGCGAGCTGCAGACATTTCCTCGCTATCTTGGTGCCAACGCGGCGTCGTTCGCGACATTTCTGCATCTGCCAAAAGGAGCCTCGTCTCTTTAACCTCAGGAAATGGTTTATTTATTTTGTTTATAGATCTGTTTAAGGGGTTTGTTTTGGCATCTTGCTTCAAACTCCTTTTATATGCCGGCTTGTTAGATTTGTCTTTCAACAAACTGTGACGGAAAAAATTAGACTTTTCCCCGGTTGAATGACGATGATGAAGCATTATTCTGCTTTGTTTCATCAATATCTGCTGTATTCATGACACTGTGAAGAGGAAATGCATCATTTATCGAGAAAAAAGGAAAATTCTACATCATAACCGTTAAAAGTTTTATCTGCAGATCATAGCTCGAGTGCGACACTTTACGCACCTCTTCGGTCTCACCGCACCAATACGCAACTTGTGGTTGGTGAGCCGCCTCTAGCTGTGAATCTGAGGATGATGCAATGAGAGAGAGACAGAGAGAGAGAGAGAGAGAGAGAGAGAGAGAGAGAGAGAGAGTGCCGGGTTATTTGTCACTGAATAAATACTGGTTGAAGGCATAAATAATGTTTTGGTGGGGAGATGACACGCCGTGAGTAATCCTGTCCAGCATGATCTGACTCACCTCGCTGGTGCCAAGAAGCAGACGGGCTGCTGAAACCTGTCGCGATGAGTCGATCGCTGCACGCAAACTGCCCGCTTTGCGCGTTTTTCAGCCGCGCTCTCAGATTCACCGTCCTGAGTTTCGAACAGGCTTTTTTTTTGATCCCGTAAGTCCGGGGAGGAGATCGTCTTTACACTTATTTGACACGGCGGCTCAAAAGCTTTGTGGGAACTGTAGTGTTCACGCATGTTAAGGTTCCGATAATGCTTGTGCGCGCAGCTACCTGAGGGGCTCTGCTGTTTTACACGGCCCTTTTAAAAGTTTCTGTGGGATTAAATGAGGTTAGGTGCACACAACGCGCTGCTATTTCCCTCAGGCAGAAGAGGAACCTTTCCACTCTCTGCTCACACCACCCGCTAGTCACGCAAGCCCTGTCAAAGATAGGTGCATACGCACACGCTGGCTGGAAAACACGCGGCGCTGCATGAGTCAGAGGAGACGCTCGGTATGGTAACCAGAGGTGATGTGAGAGCTTGTTTTCTGGTGTTTGTGGTCGGCGTAAAACTTTACATTATCAACAAGTATCGACAGGCTTTTTTCAGTTCGATTCCGTTGCTTTAATAGGGACGCTTTTGTCTCCCGCAGCCAGTTTGTCACGAAGCGTGGAAACGCCACCAAACAAAACAAAGCAACAATGACCCCTCTGCGGCTGGGGCTCCGTGCTGGTCGTTTGGCAGAGAGGTTTTTTCTGCGTGAGCGTGCTGCTCAGTTTTTTACCCGAGCATGCGAGAGGAGAGGAGGGCCCATTCGGGCAGGATGCATGTCTCAGAACAGGCTTCAGGGCATTGATGAATGACTGATGGCGGAGACCTTTAAAACAAAGCGCGCGGTGCACACGCATGTACAGTATGTTGCTTGGACACACCCACCCACGCACACAAAAACATCACACATGCACGCTTGAAAAATCTGCTTCTCACGCTGTGCAGAAAAGGGACAAGAATCCAAATGACCACAATCCCTTTTCTTACTTATTCACTGTCTTTTTTTGAATCACGTGAGGACAATTATGTCCTTTATTTTCAACGCAGTGCGAGACACGAGCAGAAGCAGCGTTGATTTATCGCCGGGAGACAAAAGCATGCATGCCATGTCTTTCAGGAAACGCATCCACCCACTGGCGCCCATTGGCGAACTGGGAGGAAGCTGCCATATCTGGCAGCAGGGCGCTCTTCAAGCTGTGGCAGTGCGTATTTATTTACTCACAAGCATAGCAACACGTTGGTTGTGTGTGTGTGTGTGTGTGTGTGTGTGGTGGTGGTGGTGGGGGGGGGGGGTCAGACACTCTTTCGTTGAGTCCAAATGTCGTCATTTGCAGATCTGACTTTCAGCCACCAGGTGTTGGTCTGAGTCAGGTTCCAGTGTTTTCTATTGGTTCCAGCTGCCACAAAGTTCTTCAGTCCCTCTCAGGCCGGAGGTCAAAGTGACCTGACAGTTAAAGTTGAAAGACGGTTTTGTTCTAAGTAAAGAAGGCGCAGTAAGACACCCGCTTGATCGGTGTATTTGCGGCCTTGCGGACAGCGAAGCCAGACCGGCTCGTACGTGAGGGAATGTCTGAGTCCCTTCTCGTGTGATCGGCGGCACCGAGGGCCGGAGGCTTTTCGTAGCGCGGGCGGAGACTTCAGAATTTAAAGGCCGCAAACTGTCCCCGCCGCTGCGACCACACGGTGCGGTGGATGCACATTAGGGCCTCGTAAGTCTCGAGCGTGGCAGCTTTACTGTAACTCCCCGTGCTCGCCTCTTCCTGGAAGTCCCACGCAACGAGGTCCAAAGACAATTAGGCAGCTCCAAAGTTTAATATGTTTTGTTCTCGGCGGTTAGGAACATTCACCGACGCGACCGGAGCGAGCTCGGGTTTTTGGTTTTTTTTTTCGCCATTCGGGAGACCCCAAAATGGCTGCTGGCCCTCCTCCGCCCTCGGCGTCACTGGCGGCCGGTCGCCTCAGCGCCGGGCGGCGCAGTTCACATACAGTGTGCAGGAAGTGATTAACAGTAGAAGATCAAACGCGGAGGACAGGATAAACATTCTTCCCCGGGACCCTTCTCCTCCAGGGGATACAGCACCACTTCCTCTTTTAACAGACTGGCTGCTGCCTCCACCACCGCAGCACAGCGCACACATTGTCACCACATGAGGTACTGACCCACAATCCAGACAGTGTGTAGATGAAGAGATAGGGAGGGAGGGAGGGAGGGAGGCGGGGCGCTGTGTTTATGTGCAGCGTGGGTGCGTGCATGACTCCCGAGAGCCGGGGCAACATCCAGGCGGCATTTAGGCCCACAAAATTATGCTGTTACGCTGTGCAGACGCCACGGCCCGGCTGAGAGGCTCTGCTCCTGCGAAACTTTGCACATGCCCTCGCTGGCGCACAGCTGCTCCGCCGAAGGTCCGCCATCGGGAGCTGATTATGTGACCCGGCCGGCTGCAGGTGTACAGACAGGAAGAGCGGGAGAAGCCCCCCCGTCCACGTTCGAACGACGGCTGTCTCGCCGCTCGCGCTCAAGGATGAAGGTTCTTAGGTGCTTTCGTTTGCCGCTTGCAAATTTGTGCTAAAACAACACGCGCGACACAAGAAAGGCCAAAACAAAAACCTCGCCTTGAATTCGCCCGCTTCTGAGTCATCGATGCTGTCAATCAGCAGGACAAGCTGCACAATGAAGACGGCATTTATTAACCTTTTTGTTTAATCCATTCTGTGACTTTAACAGGTGCAACATGCACTCACCCACTCTTCTCATAAGTGACACCAGCAGTTCCCCTCCCTTTTCGCTGGGAAAAAGTCAGAACTGAGTCCACTGTTACTGAAGACGGTTATTAATATTTCTGTCCAAAGAACCCCTCAACAATACATTCTAATTTCTTGTTTCCAACAGTCAAACGAATGTTTTCTATTTTGTTTATTGTCAGTTGATGATAAAAAAACAACCCTCATGGTTAAACCTCAGAATGAGGATGCTCAACAAACTCGAGATGAGGCGTTCCTTGCTGAATCTCCAATGACCCCCCCCCCACACACACACACACACACTCGACCTGAGGTGAAACATAACCTTCTTTTTGTCCTCAATGGATGGCAGATCACAGGCCCTCGAGATCTGAAAGACACAATTATCCTCAATTGAAGGCTGACAGGAAGAACAAACACTTCATAAGTGGTGCAGGGGTCTTTCTTCTTTTTTTGGGGGGGTGGGGTACTGATTCACTGACAGGAGGAGAGGGGTCATTGGAGAATTGGAGGTCCCCCCCCCCCCCCCCAAAAAAAAGCAGGTAGAGCGCCCCATCACGCTGTCGTCTGACTACCAGGAGAGAGTCAGAGCAGCCTGCCGCCCGGGCAAGTGGAAAATCATTATGACAGAGCGTTGCACGAAGTCCAGTTGGCCCGACTCTGTGGCCCAGAACCAGCAATTAAAAGTCCAACGTTTGACCTTGTCGCTCCTTTGAAGCTGCGGCCTCGGCGACTGTGTTTTTGTGCCGGGGTTTCGATCGCGGCTCCGGCGGCCTTTGCTGTGGTGGGCAGCGAGCAGCCCGTCCAAGTGTGGGTTTAAAAATAGAGAGGCCTCTGGACGTGCGGCTTGCTCTCACTGTTTCTCTTGGCAGATTGAGGTTCGAACATCCTCGCCATAATCTGCCTCATGTGCAAAGCTGCGTCGTCTGGATGCGCGTCGCTTCTGCCCGCCAGATACTTCTCGCCAAATGTTGTCACGGTGAATCCAACCTGAAGACACGCGGATGATGGAACAATATTGAGTGTTGAGAGCTTTTGATTCCTCGGCGAACAAAGAGCGCAGGGCAAGGTGCACTGCGGAGACGCTGCCAGTCCAAACACTCCAGACAAACAATAGGGATGTAATGGTTGATAGTTGCTGCTGGATTAGCAAGAGTTACCCGTCTCAGTATGGTGCCCAAGGATGAAAGTAGTTCCCAGAACGGTTCTTCATTTGGATGGATTCAACGATGAAACAGTTCTTCTGAGTCTGAACTTGTGAGAACAACATAGAGTTTGGAAACTCAACAAGCGTCATGTCTGTTGCTTCAGTCCAACTAAAATGTTTGGAAAATAACACATCGGATCCTCTCTGATCTTCTTCTCTGTCAGTCCAGATTCGGTTATTTGCTTGCAAGCCTAATAATTGGCAGTCATGTGCACTCAAATGGTTTTTGTTGACACAATGTGTCCTCTTGCGTCACACAACTGACCGCCAACACGAGGGTTGGGTGCCGCCGTGCTGCTTTCAGACTCGCCTCATAAATAAAAAGGTCAAAAACGTGTGTAAGACAATAGTTACGCCCAGTTGAAACCATTTGTCTGTTAATGGGAACTTGTTTGTGCAATACAATGCATTTTATTGCAGTGATTCACCAATTGCGACTCGGTCCCCGCGTCACCTCTCGGCCGAGTGTTTGGCATGCTGCTGCAGCGGTCGCACCTTGAGATCTTGGCGATTCGGTGGAATTACGACTCGACAGGACGAAATTTTTACTGCAGAATTTCAAATTTTTCAGTACATGTTTTTTATTCCATTCAGGGTGTGACAAATACTTGGTCATTTCAAGACAAACGACCTCCTCATGATACAGAATGAGAACAGATGATCGAGCGCTGTTTTTGAATCCAGAAGAAGCAACTTGAATTTGTTTTTATGTGGGCGCAGAATATTTCTGCCCTTTTGCTCCATATTTGTAAAAAAACACAAGACCTATATGATCACTTTTCCACTTTTGGACACCGATCTGTCCTCTCCATGTCTGCATCACGATGCATCCGCGAGTCGAGTTTTTTTTCCCACCCTTACGCGAATCTAAAGCACAAACATCCCTCACATGATACAAATAGACAGTATTTACTCACACTTCGAGTTTACCCAACAATGCTCTACCTCTGTGCCTGACCCTTAACATAAACACAACATGGCTCCAGTCCCCAGTGACCCAGAGGGGTGCAGGTGGTCCACATGGACACCTCTGTATGGGTTCTGACCCGGGTTCAAAGGTCAGACCCTCAAATGACGGCCTTCCTCGCCGCCTGTAATTGCCCTGTTTATTTTTAGTCCACAGTGGGCCGTGTTGAGCTATTAAAAGAAACGTGAACATGAGGCCGTCTGCTAATTACTGTTGGGCCGGCAGACCCCTCACTTTCCCTGATTGTTCCCATATGCTCGCCCACTCAGAGAGGAGAGTCTCATCTGTCACCTTCACTGTCTCTCTGTGGCTTTTCTGCGTACGTGCGTTGCAGGAAGGACCTCTGTGTAACAGTTGTCCAAATATCTTCAGTGATGCCTCCGAATTTTCGTTCGACGAGGAAGAAAAGTCATTTGGTTTGGTTTTCATGAGCTTTAATGCAACTATTCAGAACTAAATCCCGAAAAAATCCCGTCTTTTGTCCTCGTGTGTCAGCGCCGGTCTGAGATTTGCCAGCGTCGCAGCCGGCAGATTCACGAGAACTGTTTTCTCACAGGATGCACGGCGAAGACAACGGGCCACGCAGGCGGCGCTGGCAAGTATCAGTGAATCTGGTCAGAGCATTTAAGGAAGCACTAAGTAATTGGGTCGATTTAGACCGATTTGTGGTCAGATGCAGGCTGAAATAAAGCAGCAGAGGGGGCCTTCAACGCCCAGGCTGTGGAGTTTGTAAAGGTGCGATCGCGGGGAGGAAGTTGGATGTGTGGAGGAGCAGATGGGCCCAGAGGAGGAGAGTCCACGCAAGCATTTCAGATCAGCTTTAACTGTAAACATCTGGCACAGATGTCTGTGTGAACATGAAAGTGGGACATCATTTGATGTATTTTTTTTTCAAATACTGTACAACCAATAAATCCCAATTTTTTTTTTCAGCAAATTGCGCTGCAAATTGAATTTCTTGCTGCGACTTTGCCTCCGATTAGCTGGAACCTTCTTCAAAACCGTTACTTCTTTGGTGAGTTTTTTTTAAATAAATACTCTGCGTATGATGAATTAGTCATCTGTGGATTTCAGGCCCTTTCGTCAGCTGTGAATTCAGGGCTGTCAGGACGGCGTCTGGACACTGTCAGACGGCGTGGGCCCACCCGCCTCACCGCGCGCTGATGGATTAGGTTTCCTCTGCACCTCGATTGGACACAAACCCGCGACTTCCTGCGCGAATGAATCATGGAGCGGGACAAAATAGATATTCACCTGAGAGCAATGCATTACTCTACTTAGACTCTCCAAGGTAGCTATTATGGGACGCTGGGCTTCCTGTGCAGATAAGTGAGCGAGAATATCAAAGGGAAGCCGAAGGCAGGCCTGTTTTCACCTGACGCATCTGACGAGTTTAGATCATATCAGCTGTGACCAGCAGATCATTTTGCTGAGTTTGTCATGCAATTTCTCCAATTTGGTTAGAATGTAGGTGAATCTTTCTGAAAAGGTGATTTTACACCTTTTAACTTAGATGCAGTCACATAAACAAGTGAAAACAATTAGAGTGACTTTGGTCTGAAACAGGAAACCACACGATAAGTGTGACTGCCGCCGTCATTCCTGCGCCGTTCGAGTGAGATGCCGCCATCATTTTCTCACAGCCTCCGATGCTTCTTCGCAGGCGAACCTTCAATAACACAAGTATAATTCTATACACATCCAGCGCCCAACATGCCAAAAGTGCAGTTATGATGCAGAATATTTTACCGCCATATAAACACACATTTTATTTTGTCGCTCTCTTCAAGTGTGCGTGATTGCTACTTCCCAGACAGTTCAGGATGGGGTAAAGTGGCTGCACGGGGCGCTCGATAGGAAGCTTGAGTATAGTCATTACCCTTCAGAACTGCATGTAATTTCCAGGTACTTCCACCGCATAACCTCCATTAAACGGAGCTTTTCCTCGATCATCACGTGTCCTGTATCAATTGGAGACAGCGGGGTTTTTTTTTCCTATCCATCACTTAACGTACGGCAAGCTACCTGCACAGTGAGCGCACTCGTTTGTGCACGTAAATAAGAGGAGGTGTTTGTATTGGCCCGCTGGACATGGAGAAACGTAGGGAGAAAACTGAAGCGTGAAGATGTGATAACCTGGAGACAGACGACTGTGTTGCGGCAGCATCTGGCAGCACTTTGCCGTAATGGCCGCTAACCCTGGTTATCAGGACCGAGCGATGTGGATCACGCTTTTATCCCGGCATTGGAATTTCAGACTTTGTGCTTTGTGAGGCTTTAATAGTGGAAAACTCTCCGCTTTTTTTTCTTGTTGCTCGGGTTTGCTGAGGTAACACCCAGCTGTTGCAGCCATCTCAAAGTCTGGCCCGCGTCAGGAGCTTTTTCCTCGCCACCGCCGCTGTTATTGGTCTTTTCAGCAGTGTGTAACATAGTGTGACTTTATGTGGTTGAGGTAATCCGTAAATGTGCTGTGCAGATGTACAGTAGATTTCATTGCAAGCCCTGTTTGGGTTTGTTTTTTTTGTTGTTGTTTGTTTTAAGGTGTTTAGCTTGGCACGCATCCCTCCTCCGGGTGAAAAATTTGTTAATTTTAACAATATGTTACTTTATTTGATCATAAACATGCAAAGAGCCATTTGCTGCGTTCAAGGGCTGCACGTGGTAATTTTCACGTGCAACATATTGGCTGCAGCTACAGATCGACTCTCTCTGTAAACAGCAGGGGCCCATGTGACGTCTGCGGTTGGTGGCCCTTTGTTGCTATCCAGACAGGCGCTGTGGAGCCCCCCCACCGGGACACCTGAGGAGTGCCCCGGTACAGCAAACACACCTGAGGGCGCTCCCCGAGGCTCCCGCTCTCTCGGGGGGCCTCGGAGACGGCTGCGGCGCGACATTTCGGGCAGCGCCGCTACGCCAACACGGAAGTCGGGGGGGAAACCGGGTTTGAGAGCAAAAGCACATAAAATCACCAATCACACTTTAATGTTTGCGAACAGTCGGCTGCCACCGCTTTAATGAGGCTGCGTCGGGCTCTTCATAATGGAAGGCCCGGTAATAGAAAACTGCTGTGTTGCCGTTGCATCGCTTTCACATTTTTGAACGACGGCCAAACCAGTGAAGCGTAAAAACGCCTACAAGGTGGTTGCAGCTCGGCATGAAATTCTAGACCTGAGAACTCCAGACCTGGTCCTTCTCCAAGAAGCCTCTCCAGCTGGGAGTCGGCAGCCGGCTTCTCGGGACACTCCCAGTTCCTCTGCCGCCTCCTAATCTTCCTGAGAATCCAAGGTGGGACTCCTGGGTGAAAGGGTCACTGTCCTCCAGCATTCCTGACTTGGCAGGGGGGCAAGGGTTGGGTTGAAATGAAGGGGCTGGGTGAAGCCTTGAGGTAAGCACGGGCATTGTGTATCCAGGGGGTGGCGACTAAGTCGGTTTGGCCCTTTGGCTTTTGTCTTTTTTTTTTGCTTTTTTGTTGTCGCCATTGTTGGTTTGACTTAATACAGCATTCCTTGTGGGACTGCGGCGGGACGCGGTGGAGGAAGGCCGCAGAGAGGTGCAAAGATGAGAGAACCGGTGGAATTTTTGAAATCTAAGCGGACACAATGGATGGTGGATCACCTCGAGCTATCTGGGGCCTTTGTCGCCTTCTGGACTTTGGTAGGAAAACGGCATCGCAGGAGGAGGAAACTCACCTGAGGAACGATTAATGCCGAGTTCCAGCTTCAGTCCGTGTTTGGAATAACGTCATTTCCATGACAAAAACATCCCAACACAACGAGAGAGAGAGAGAGAGAGAGAGAGAGAGAGAGGGAGGTTTGTGTGAGATGCAAATATTTTAAGGATGTTCAGTTTTTTAACCTCAAGAGTTGGTTAAAAAAAGGTTGTAATGTGACTGTTTAACTGGTCACACCCACCTAAGATGCTGCATGTGGCCCCTCAGGAGAAGGACTTTGACCCCCCCAGTTTACGCCTCAACTTTAAAACTGCTCATTCGATGATCGTGTAACTAGCAATAAACTTGTCATATCTGCTCATCTTACATGCACATTTCCCATATTTTAAAGTGTTTCCCCTGAAGGCGTGTTTTGTCTGCACCTTTTCACAGTTTTACCTCCAAATGACCTGCATGGGAACAGAAAAATCTACCATTCGCCTGAAGTGGCTCAGCAATCGCTAATGAGGTCAAGCTCTGGTCAATTGAAGCTCCGCCTATCTCTCCATCTTTTTGTTTTTCTGCTCTTTGACGGCTCCTCTGAAGGCTGAGCTCCCTCGGACGGCTCCCCCAGCGCCACCGACTCGGGAGCAACTCCTCGGAGGCCGCCCAGAGAACAGATTACAGGTAGATGGGTTGTTTTACCCCGGAGCCCCCCCCTGTCACTGAAATATGGATGTGTTTGAAGTGCTCGTCTGTGCGCAGCCAACGGAGGCATTACGTGTTTGGGTATGACCGGGATGACTCGCTCTGCAAGCTCGTCGCACGTTCTGAGACGCGACTGTGAGGCCGAGGTTATTGTCCTCTGGTCATCGCTTGATGACGTTCTCCAAGCTACGTTCAGGAACTGGTTGCGACCAGACACATTCGCGCTCTTTTAAGCGTCAGACAAAATCGGACAGATGTAACTACGTCTCAACTTTTCTGAACGTGACGTGCTGCTGCAACCAGACTGAAACAAAGCTAATTTTGTGGAATCGCTCCTTCATTTTAATTCCCATTTCACACCTCCCAGCTTTGTCGGAATCGCGATAATAGATTTGGATGTTTGGGGTTTTTTTTTTTACTCGTTCCAGCTAGAAAAGAGTGACTCGGCGGCCCACCCACCACAGGGTATATTTATCCCCACATGCAGGTTTTTAAGAAGTAGCTATATCTGTCATCTGCACTGTGGCGCTGAGACAGCTTTCTTTCTGCCTCATTCAAACAGGAAAGCTGCCAAAGCTCCATCCATCAGATAAAAGATTCAGGCCCCCCCTATTTTTTTCCTTTTTCTTCGGGCCGGGCGCATAGGAGGAACATTTTGCTCGGAGCATTTCCACGCGGTTGCCGGGCAGCGTTTTTGGGGAGGAGGGGGTTTCAAGGCGGGCTCTGGGGAGCAGATAATGACTAATGAGGTCCGAGTTAACGTGACCAGAGGAGGCAGCTGGCGAGGAGCAGACCCCAGTTTAAACCTTTATCGTGGGATCGCTCCGCGGGCCAGACTGAAGGGGGCAAACCCACAGGAAGTGCATCACGGCCGACGCCGGTCACGCCTGCCTCCCGGAAAACCCGGCCGCAGAGACTTATAAGGAGATTCCCCAACAGCACGCCGGTCTGCAATTGATGTTCAATGCTTCAAAGAGAGATTGTCAAAAGTTTTTTAGTGGTTTTGTTATTGAGGTGTTGGCGGGGGGGGGGGGGGTCTCCTGAACTCTGAGAGGCGACATGTGTGATTGTGGCAGATGGCAGCGAGGATTCACTTACACGATGAGGCTGCTTACAGTATACAAGACACCTGTTCCTTTGGGCCTTTGTGTCCTGTTTTGTTTGCGCACTCTCGTTATAACGACGCTGCAGATTATTCACAGGGGAAGTTTTATCACAGAAAAGACAATCCAATTCTCTCCCGAGGCTCTGCGGGTCTTAATTGATAAATTGAATAAATAAAAATGGAGAATTTTTCGAACTTGTGCGAGAAAACCTCTCTAAACTTTTCAATCTGAAGGGTTTTTTTTCTACTCGGCTTTTAAAGTCTGTGGGCCTTTTTTTGTTACTTTTGATGTGACACAGTGAAGCCAAACTCTCACCAGCGCTCTGTACACAATGCTTTCAAAATAAAAGCACTGGGCAGTTTCTCAGCTTTGCTTCACATTGAACTGAAGCTTCATCTTCTGGTTTCCTTCACGAATCCGATCAAATTTTGGCACCTGGGTGCAGACGAAGCATCAGGTCCCAACTGTGAACTCTGACGCCCCCCTAAGGAGGGTCCCAGACCTCAGGTTGGCAACCACGGACTGTGTATACAGACGGAGTGATTGCTGTTATGTTTTGAGCTCTGGTCCCTTATGTGTGCTTTTGTTTTCCCCTCGTGCTGCTTTAGTGAAAGCCTGATTGCGCAGGCTGGCAAACAGAAATAAGTCATCAGTAATTGTTTTGTGGTTCTGGGGCCAAGAATCAATTATTATGCCTCCCCAGCAATAATATCCGTGGTTGATTTAAACACAAGCTTCCCCCCCGAGGTGCTTCATCAGGCCTAATTGAGAGCTGGGGATCTCCGCTGACAGATGATTTGGATTTCAGGTGGTTTGGTGCTGCGGGGAAGCAAAGTCCCCGGCCGAATGTCTCGTCAAGAGACGTCGGGACGAATTTAGCCGTCTCACCGCCTGCAGAAACAGGAAGTCGGTGAGGGGAAGGGGTCCGACGCCCCAAGCGACGGGGAGCCGTCGCGTTTGGTTCCCGCGTGATTAAAAGCAAACAACGACGAGCACTCTGATCCACGGTCAAAGGACCGCTCAGGTGGGAGCAGCAGGTGTGAGAATAATCTGGGCCCCACCCAGATTGCCGGGGCCCCCATTCAAACACTCCTGCCTAAGCCACCGTCCATTGTGTCTGTCCCCCCCCTGTTCACTGAAGAGGAGCAGAGGAACAGGACAATCATGACATTATGACTGCGTGGCTGAGCACCGCTCCCAGCCGGCCACGGGCAGAAGGCAGGAATGGGCGACCGGAGAGCATCTGTTCCCACCAGGAAGCAATCCACCACATGGAGGAAAGAGAGAGAGAGAGAGAGAGAGAGAGAGGGAGGAGGGGGGGGCATCTGTCATGGTTAACCGCTCCATCAGGGGTTGGACGCATAAATGTTGGATTTTGAATCAATCACCGTCTCATATGAGATCTCATATTCTGCTCAGGGGACATTTCATCATCATTTACTGTAAATCGCCCGGTTGGACAATCAAGCCCGCCGGCGCAACAGCGGGTGTAAAAATGACCTCTGCCTGGTTTTATCGGACCACCTCTGTGACATCAGCGAGGTCTGACGCTGTGGTTTTCCCCGTCGCTTTGTGTTCTTTAACTGGTTTTCTCTCTCACCAGTCGATGGTTTTTGACAGGGAGACGATTCTCCTGATGTCGGCGCCAATCGAGTCAAGCGGCACATCAAATTCACCAGAGTTTTTTTGACTCCTGGTAACTGCCAGCGACACGCGAGTCACGTCCCGAATCAAAACAAAGGTTTTAAAGGTCGCAGGAGGGAACCTGGCAGCGCGCCGAATCCATGGCGGTGCATGAAACTGAACACCATCATGTCACCGTGACAGATTCGCCTCGCTATTGGGACCGACGCACAATATTGTTCGAGCCCACGTTCCGGAGGGTTAGCCCCTCCAAGCGGGACATCGAACACCCCGATATGATGACGTGGAAACTTTGACGGACCTACTTGTTCTGTCAAAGAGTATTAGGATCATGGAAGAGACGATCCTCCGGTCATCACTCGAACATTATTCATGGAAACCTGGAAGATTCCAGCTCACTTGTCAGTTCTTGTTGAATGAATCAACAACCTGCACATAGATTTAATAAAGCAAATCATTTGTTACTCTTTACTCCCTAAAACTTCTTGGAATATCACACAGCTTGATTGAACCATCTTTTCGTTTTCATTCCATTTGTTATTATTATTACTTTTGACTTAATCATTTAATGTCCAAACTCAGGAGAAAAGACCAGTTTATCAATGCATTTTTAAAATGAAATTTTTTATTTTTTTTAAATTTTGTTAATAAAATAAATTTTAAAAAAAGCATCAGTTCAATTGAAAAAATGTGAAAAAAGAAAATGAGATCAAATAATACATTAAAAAAAAAGATTAAATGAATTAAAGGTGGGACGTTGGTTCTGAATGTGGCCCAAGCAAAACAACCCGAATTCAGGTCGGAGACACGACGTCTGCTCCTTCCAGCGTCCGAGCTGCATTCCTCCTTCGGTCCCGCCAGGTGTTTGTGCGTCCCGCGTCGCTGCCCCGTCCACCGAGCGCCGCCGCTTCCACATCAAAGCAGAGGTGTGTTGCTCTCGCCCCCCTCCGTCTGCTGAGGACAGTGTCATGGGAGAGTGACCCCGCGAGGGCCCCGTCCGGCCCGGGGACGCCGCGGATCCGCCTGAGAAGAGTGGAAGCAGCATTCCACTGTGAAGGCTGAGCGGGCCCGTCAGTTATCCCGGCGAGCCGCCACCAAAGCTGACGTGCCGCAGCCGGCTCATCGGGATGCCAAGACGCCTGCTGAGAATTTATTTAAGGAGGCGGAAGATTGACACCTCAGGATTATTTTGCATCCTTTGCGAGTGTTTAACAATGATGCAGCTATTACTGTAATTGCACCTGATCAGTAGCCACGGTGTGATATGTTACGGGAAATTAGTAGATCAGAATCGCTTGGCCTGTCGCACGCTCCTTGTTTGTTTTCACAGGATGTCATGGATGCTGCCGCGCTTCTCGCTCTGCAACAACAATGGGACAAAACAAATTGGGCGATATATTCGTTACCTGCAATCATTTGGACCTGTTTGTCCTGTAACTGTGTCGAATGAAGACCGATCCTTATCTGGTGACTCTCGGCAATAATCAGCTCGTAAACAGATAAAGGGACCTTTAAAGTGGGCTCCTGATGAACCTTTCTGGCACCAGGAACTAATATCGAGTCCAACAACAAACGTCCGTCCCAAACACTGACGTCAGCAAGTTTGGATTCCCTTTTTTTTTTAAGGGTCAGTGTGTCTGCCCTCTGCTCCGTCCACTTGCATACCTGAGTAATAAAGAAAGACCTCCTTTGATCTGATGTCCCACCCAGAGGCTTCTCCGACCAGGTAGACAATACTCTAATTCATTACAAGAGCTGCCGCTTCAAAGCTCAGCCAGTCCGCAGCGGGAAACTCTAAACTGGGGTCCCAGACAGGCCTCTTTTAAACACCCACTCACCCCCCCTGGGCACCGAGGTGGTGGCTGGCTGAGTCCACATAAGTCACGGTGGCCTGCACATATCCCCTCTTTAGCCCCGCAGCACCACACCTATCCCCCTCAGGTGGCAGGTGGATTATTGGACCTCGGTGTTCCTGTATTGTCTCACTCAATCGTGGCATGCACGCCCACAGATCGCGGGAAAGAGAATCATCCCGGCATCATTTGATACGCGTTTTATGATTTTTTTTTCATTTGGACCCCCTCGGCGTGTGTCGTTTTTGACGGCCTGTTTTCAGAGTGTCACATTACATTGCAGTGTGTTTGTTGTTGCTGTGTAATCCCTCGTTGTGACCCCCAAATGCGCGGCTGGCTGCACTCTCAGAAGCTCATTGAGCCACTTGACTTGCAGCAGCGGATTGAGTTGTTCTGGGGAGCTTCACTTAAAAACACAACACAACTCGCTCTGCGAGTGGTTCATGTCTTTTTATCGTGATGCAGACGTCGAGTAAAAGTGACGTCTTCGAAGCCTTTTTGGAGATTTCCTTCGGCGAGTCAAAACCGAGGCGCTTTGGTTTCACTTAATCTGCGGGGCTTTTTTTTTTTACAGTAGCCGAGGAGTAACACGCCATTACTTCTGTCACGGTATAAACAGAGGGATGCTCTTACATCACTTGATCTGCTGAAGAAGAGATCACGCCTTGGGTGGTAAGAAGTTAAAAGTGTCAGAAAAAAAGGAACGGCTGCGCATCTCAGCATCTCATTTTTCTCCCCCCCCCCGACCCACCCCCCACCCTTGCCTCCGCCTGCTTCTCCCTGACCCCGTTTACCCGCCGCTCGCCAAGTCTGATGTCAGCTCACCGCACACAGGGTCCCCTGGTGAGTGTACAGTTTCTGTTTTGACACCCGCTCCTAATTACACATGTAAATGATTGATCACCTGGACTTGGCAGGGCCAGCAGACGTGGAAGTCCCTCTGACACGACGGCCCCGCGATCATGTCCAAGCTCAGAGCGCCTCGGCGCACTGGGAACGATGGAAACGGATACCTGCGATGGCCCGAGAGCTGGGAGATTAAGTTCTGAGCTCCGGCCATTTGGACCAAAGCCTTTATCTATTAGCGGTCCTTGAGGAGCGGGTTGCACAGGTGCAGCCAAGATATCTATGGCTCTTTGTTTGGTCTAATCCCACACAATTTAAAGCAAGGCTCGCTTGCCGGCACCTTTAAGCTGATTCCGCGACACCTGAGGGGCCCCGGCCACTGAAAGCAGAAGCAGAACTTTTGTGAAATGTGATTTGGCTAATTGATTTTGGAGTGGCCAGTCTGGAGCGCCTGCAGGGGGGTGGGGGTGGGGGGGCACAGGGGGTGGACTATGATGGATGTCGAGGCTCGTCCTCCTACCCGTCACATCACAGGTGGCAAAACGGAGCTGCCTCCGCAGCAGGTCCGTCCTCTCAGGTGTGCGACGCTTAAATGCAACGTACAGGCGTCTGAAGCCAAATCATTAGGAAAACAAACAGCGAGGCCGAAGCCAGAACCCGAGTCGTGCTTTCACAGATGGGGTGAGGACTTCCCCTCCTCTAGTCCGCCTGGCAACAGCTGCCGGTTTGTCCCGCGCAGGTATGGAGCCAATCTGAAAGGGCCAGCAGGGTTTTAACCCCAATCTTCCCCCCGTCTCGTCTCGCAGGCTGGCACACATGGGCCACGCAGCTGCGCTCCCCATTGATCTGGAGTTGGATGGCAGGCGGGAGGGAGATAGATTGGAGGGGAAATGGCCTAATTGTCCGCACTCTCACTGCTGGAATGCAAATAGGCCTCCACCGCTGGCCTCGGCCGAGGAGCCAGCACTGGGCTAGGAGACCAGAGTCTGGCTTATTTTGGTGAGGAGTCCAGAGACACTCCGAAATAAAACGTGGAGTCAGACCCAGGCTGCTTTTTGCGTTGTCGTGGCCAGACAGGTGAATTTTTTTATACTCCAAAATTACTTAATCATATAATGATCCAAAAAAAAAAAAGACCTGTCCACTTCCATGTCCTTTTTTGGACATTTACTTGATATTGATCTTCCTCTGTCTCTGTTTTCCTCCGCTAACATCTGCATGCTTACACCACCTCCGGGTCGGGCAGATACACAACAGCCTTTTCGTAAACGGTAACTTTTCCTTGTATGGCGCAGGTTTATAGGAACTGTTTTCCTTTCAGAGTGAGTTTGGGCTTAAATTGAAGCTGTGTTATCTGAGTGGCAGCTAAAGGTGAGAGATGAAAGAGTTAATCGCTGAGGTGTGCGTGCATGTGTGCTTGCGTGCGTGCGTGCGTTTGTGCGTGTGTGTGTGTGTCCTGCCTGGCTTTGATCTCCGCCTCAGGTAGCTCTTTCACAGCCATCAATCTTGGCTGGGAGCTGATGGGAGGCTGCTCCCTCAGAGAACAGGCTTGCTCAGACTCAGACTGTCTCCTCGCCTTGACAGAGCGGTGGCATGACATGTCAGACGTCCGCGCCCGGCTCCAATCAACAATAAGCCTTTCAAACACGTGTAATTTTCCACTTTTTTCTGAAGCGCGGGATAAAGAAATTCATCTTTTTCCTCCCTCACTTTCTTTTTAATCATCGAATCAATCGCGCGACGTGAGGGGCGGCGAGGATGCAGCCGGGGAGGAGGGCGGCGAGGGCGTGTTTGGTGAAGTTCAAAGATTAAATGAGCGACTCTCGGGCTTTGATGTTTCTTGGCAGGCTTCAGGCAGACTGACAATCTGCTGATCTGGGAGCGCAAACCGCTTTTTTCCCCCCTGAATCCCTGGCTCGTCCTGGCCCCAGTCGTCTCGCCCTCCAGTGACAAACACTTTAAAATGACGGACTTAAACTCACCTGGAGCATTGCGGCGAAATGTCACAGCCGAGCCAGGGGTCATGGGTGCAACTTGAATCACTGGGATTCTCGCTCGCTCGCTTTGCACACAAGTTCTGAGGTTAAATTCAGACTGAAGGACAAAGTGTAGCATTAGGCTGCATCGTTGTGTTGACACTGAAGTGCAGCTGTACCAAAGAAACTGCTCATAAGGAGAAACTGACAAGAGATTACAACCGATTATGGTTAAATGGAGATTTATAGCCTCCCGGAACTTATTGTTTTGATTTTCTGGTCGACGACTTTGTGGTTCTGCGTCCCTCCCATCGCTCCTTGTGGATGCTGCAGGCAGTTACTTTTAGCTGAATGGCTCTGATGGAGGGGACGGACCCTTCACATCCACCCCTAAGCATCAAATAATTAGATACAACTTTGATGGATTATTTCCAATTTCTTGGGGAGAAAAAAAACCAAGCAAGACTTGTAGGTGTCAAATATCATCGATCTTCCAGGTGCAAGCACAATTTTCATTTAATTTTTAGCAAACAGCTGTGGTTACCAACCTGGGGCCTGTGACCCCCTTAGGGGGCGCCAGAAGTCAAAGAGGGCTCCGAGGCTTTGTCTGCTCTGTGGTTATCGAAACTGAAGCAGCACATTTGAAAGGAAATCGCAATGAGACAGAAGTGGAGAGCAGACTTAAGAACGAGCCCACTACTTTTATTTTGAAGGCACATGCTTTTGTATGTTGATGAGAGTGTGTGCTCCTGTCAAAGTTTGTCTTCGCTGGGATGTTTTGGCAAATCGTTAGAAAAAATCAGGTCAACAGACTTGAAAAAAAAAAAGCAAAACAAATGCTTTTACTCCCAGCTGGTTTATATTTTATTTTAAAATTTAAACAACAAAATTCAAAAGAAGGAGATGACAATAAGGCATTTAATGATGTCACAGTATCAGAGTGCGATGTTTTGCTGCGGGTGAGGAGGTCATTCGATAGGCAGCGCGGTCGAAGCTGGGTGCCGCCGGGGCCATTGTGCCTCATTGTAGGTCACAATGGAACTTAACACTTGACAGAGCCGGGCCTTGTTGTCAGGAGCTGAACTTGATCCCGTCAAGTTGTTCCCATTGAAGAGCTGTGAAGAAAAGGGCTTTGACCTCACGGCTGAGAAAGCTCTGAGCACGGACGCTCATTAATTGGCCATTAAAGGGAGAGATCCGCCAGTTCTTGTGGGATGCGTCTCTAATTTGGTGCCGACTTTTATTTTCTGACACTTAAGTGACACGTTTCTTATCCGGAAGTTCTGGCAGGACTCGCTTTCTGATGAACGATAACGATCACACTCTTCATCCTGCCCGTCTTGCCCTGGTGATCCGTCTCGCCAAGGTGTCCTGCCCGCCATGATCAGTTGCCCCCCACACTCCCACCCCCCCACCCCCACCTCTGGCATTTCACGCTGATGCCTGTCGCACACACTGTTGCCCCGCGGACCACAAAAGGGGTTCACGTTACCAGAAGAGCAGGTAACTTCAGATGGATAATCCGTGGACCTGGTAAACCGGTCTTTAACAGGACCAAGTGTCCCAACCTGGCAACGCTGAGCCAGGTCTAATTGTGTGTTGATTGGGTGTGCATGTGTGACTCCCTTGGGCGAGTTTTTGTGCTGAATGTTTGACATTTTTTATCTCCGACTGCTGGTTCATTTTCTCCTCGGAGGAAAACAAACGAAATGTAAAGATAATTCGCTGTTTGACTTATCCTCTCGTTCGAACATCTGCAGATTGTTGAACCTGACTTTTTCGTGTGAGCCTGTGTTTCTTCTTCCTGGAGGGGATTTATGGCCTTGAGCTATATTGTGTGCAGGGTTCGCACTTTTTTTTTTAATCCCTAGAAACCCAGTATGGGCTGTAGTCGCATTTATTTGTTTTAAACAAACAGGGAGGAATGCATCTTTAGCTCTGTCTTCAGATGTGTCTTTAAAGGCTGCGAGCAGACAGTGAGCAGACCTGGCAACTTTGGCAGCATGTGGTGCCACTCCCTCCGCTGTTTGTGACCTCAGCTCAACTCGCGTGTGCCATCCCAGACACCCAGCCACGCAGGATTCCCACACTGAGGCATCGCTCCCTCATTGGCCGCTCCTGGAGCCCGCTGCCACCCTCTTGTCGCCTGGCTGATCCATCCCAGCCTTCCAACCTTTTTTTTTTTGTTTCTCTGTTTGTTGTGACCCCCCACCCACCACCCCCACCTCCCTTCACTTGTACCGGGGGCAAGATTTACAGTGGAAAAATATAGTATACATTTTCCCCCCATGTTGAGCTGGTGAGTCTGGAATGTGTGTTTGGGCAAGATTTTGCGAGGAGTGAGAAAAAACAACAGCGCTGTAAACACCGAGGGTAGACCCAGACTGGCTTCTTTGTTCCAGATGTGGAGGGGAGGCGCGGGCGCGCGCGGTGCGGGCGCGCGCAAGTGCAGTTCCAGCCAAGACGCGAGCTGCGGCCCAGCTCGCTGCTGCTGCTGCTGCTGCTGCTGCTGTCCCGTCCCTCTGCCTGCCCAGCCGCTGGAGCG
>JASSRZ010000086.1:11371589-11384127 GCA_032164315.1 Malacoctenus gilli | reverse complement strand
ACACACACACACACACACACACACACACACACACACACACACACACACACACACACACACACACACACACTGGAGAGAATTATTACTGAGCACCGACAGTAATTATTAACATTTACAGAGGTTCAACCGAGAGTAAGATTCAAGCAATTTGCTGGTCGCAGCTCAGTCACAACACAGGAGGCGCTGCCACAGGTCTAACTGGTAAAGATCAGCACATTACAGATGGGCGACAAAGCAAACAACATTGTCTTTTTATGTTCCAATATTTATTCGCAGGTCACGCAGGTCGTAAACAGACCGGCCCCATGTGGCCACAGAGCATCCTCTGCAAGACGGCCGATCAAAAGGAGCCGGGTAGAGAAGACCCCCCCCTCCTCCTGTCAGTGTTTATAGGAAGTCTGAGGGGATAACCAGCAGAGACGGGGTCAGACGGTTGATGTGGAACGGCGTAAATCACGGCAGCTCCCCTCACCACCAAGAGGAGGGGAGGGACCGAGCGATGGGGGTATCAAGCCCGTGTCGTATCTGCTGGTCAGATTGACTGTATTCAGCCTCCAGATTGCAACATCACTCAACGGTCCGTCCACGGGATCACGTTAGGCTTTGTCGCAGCAGCGCGTATCAGATTTAGGGCCCCATATATTCGCCCATTATCCGGGGCGGAGGCTGGCGAAGCTGCGAACAATCGAGTTATAAGAAGGCAGATCAAATTGTAATGTAAAAGTCAATGCTACTTTTACAGAGAATCTAAGACATTTCATAATAAATCAAACACGCATAGAATTCAGTTCAGGTCCCACAGTCAGAAAACTGCACCTTTAGTAAACACCTTTGAACTCCACCAGGTTGTTAAGTATCAAGTTCTGGGTTAATGTGTCCCCTGGGTGGAGGGAGGGATGTTGGCAAAGGTGAAATGTTCTCCTGACCTTTTTGAACGCACACAAAAGCCGGTCCCAGTAACTGGGGTGGTGGGTTGGGTGGAAGGGGGGGGGGCACAGCGTGAGCCTTGTTATGATTGTACGCCGGCTAAAGGTCAAGCTGGTGTCGGTCCCCGGGGAGATCGCCTCCTCCGCCCACCACTCCTACCAAGTCCTGCAGACTGACGCACAGCTGAGCTGCTCTGGGGCTGAAACCCACGAGTGGAGTTGGAAGCCTTTTTTCGGGACGGTTATTGCATGTCTATCTCTTGAGGCGGCCAGCTCATGCCCAAGGTTATCAGCCCTTTGGGCGCCGGGCCAGATCAAACCCACCCTCCCGTACCGCGTACGACTCCTCTGCGCAGAATTGTTCCTTACGAACAAAAGTGTTTCTCCAGGCAGGGGAAGGAATGCCGCGTTCAGCCGACTCCCTTTTAATGATTAAACGTGACTGAGGCTGCACGATTGCCCAGCAAGGGTTTTAATTCCATTCTCCCACTTGGTGAATGATTAACTCCACCGTGTGCGGTGATACAATGTTCCCAAAGAGTGGAGAAATGTTTCAGGAGAGACATTTATGGTTTGAATGTGTTATTTTCTCCTGGTCGCTGTCATTGATTTGACTGAGAGTGCTTTTAAAACCAGCCGTAAGCTGCAGGAAGAAGGAAGTCTGAGTGCATTTGGAGCAAATTATAAAGTCCATTAGGACCCACGAACTTTAGGAAGCCATCAGATACTGAGGGATGGTGTCCATTACCTTTCTGGTATGACAATAACCCGCCAGCTGAAGACAGATACGACTACTGTTACTATCAACATAGCCATCAGAAATAAGGCAAAAAAAAGGCGTACTGAGAAAAAGTCACACTCTCGTCTTGAAAGTCTATCTGTGCCGTCTGGACGGGTTGTATTAATAACACCAGTTTGTGTAACAGCTGCTTTGTTTCCACAACACGGTCCCATCGTCTCGCTGTCTCCCATCACTCGACCCGAGAGCTAAGCAGAAAAACAGGTGCCACTGGACGGGGAGCGAGCGGGGAGCCACGCCCTCCTCCTCCTCCTCCTCCTCCTCTCCTCGGGCTATACATTCCTCCACATAAGCACCGAGTGGAGGCCTGAAAAGCAGCGAGACCTTCAGTGGGTCCCGAAGCCCCTCTGCACTTCCTTCCTGCCCCGATAAAACACATGTATGTGGATGCTGACATACAGCACCCCCGACAGTCTCATGAGCTCATGTGGACATTACTTTTTATATTTTCCTCTTCCCACATGCATGGAAATACAAAGCAGAGGGGATGCTCAGTGGTTGTTTCATGGGGTTGACATGTTGGGCAAACATGCAGGAAGTGATCAAACGTGCGCTGAAATCTCCTTCCAGCCATCGGCATCCACGTTTGCTTCCAAACTGGAGTCGTCGATGCACAAAAACATGAAATATTTTCATGCTTTCAAACTAATCGCTTTGAGGGTCTCCAAATCCATCCAGGGTGTGATACGGGGGCGGAGCCTAGAGTGACGAGTGCACCCAAAAACGTGCAACAAATGTCTCAGATGAACTCTCAAAATTAATCCCGCGGGCCACAGCTGCTTAGTACACTGTTGTTGTGAACATGCTGAGAGCGGCCTTATGCTTGTTATGGACGGTCCCGTTCGGACCGACTGTGTTCACAAGCTGACCGCAACATGGGAGCAAAAAAATAAGCTTGTGAAACAATCTGGGACATTATTAGATGTCGTTCATGTATAATTCATGTTGTTCTCTCAAATTAGATTTCACTTGTTCCACAGAGTTGGCGTTGCAGCGGGAAAACAGAGTTTATTGTCTGTGGACAAACAGTCGCTTGAATATTCTGCAGAAGTATGAAAGTGAGCGTCACACTCGCGACCGTCACACCTGTGTCAATTTGCGCTCCGTTTGTGGAGTGCATGTGTGAACTCCTGGTTTAGCGAGCGACGCTGCGCAGATTAGGTCCGAGTCCAGTGAAAAGGTCATTTGAGTCCTGGCTGGAGTTTAAACGGGCCACAATGTCTTCCACAGACACTCTGTACATACTGGCCTCATAGCAACTCCCGGCTCCATGGCAACGGGCAGCTCGGCCGTCGCCGTGCAGCGAGGACTCGGGGTGAGTGCGTGCTGTGTTTCATATTCAGCCAATGTCCTGCCCTGTACGTTATGATCACCAGCGCAGCTAATGCGGATTAATATTCATAGAAATTCAACTCGAGGCGGCCATCTCTGCATTTTGTAAGCTGCTGTTTTATGGGATATTTTCATGCATACGGAGGTCACACTGTGCAGTCCTGGTAAGGCAGCACTGTCTCACTGTTTCTCTTGATAACGAAGCACGAGTAACTAATCACTAATCAGGGACCCAGTTACATTTATTCAAATTTCAGAGCACTTAATGCAAACCTTTGTCCTACTTTGGAACAATAGCAAAGCAGCTGTTTATGCTTTATATGATAGAGCATCTTCCCCAACTCAGCACTGCAGTTTCAACTAAATAGAGAAGTTACTCAGTCCGACACAGTGCTGACCACTCAGCTGATGCACAACAGCATGTGAACGTCACACAGAGAGATGCAACTTTAAAGAGCGATATTGAGAAATGAGGCACAGGCTGCTTTTCCAAATAACTTCTTACTCTATTTTCAGGACCACTTTTTTTAGGAACTGGTAGCTGTATTCAATCACTCATCTCCAGTAAACACCAGTATAATATTGGCATTTCCGGTCTATTTCAAGCTACTGACTGGAGATTTTACACACAGATTATTGTTGAGTAAGAAGTCCGAGAGATAAAAGTGTAATGGGGCTGTGATGGATCAGCCTCTCTCTGTTAACTCCTCTGCACTCCACAATAACGGGTCCATTTTTCATTATCTCGCCTTCACATCAGGGACTCCACACAGCATCCTCTCACGCAGCCCGGCCCCTCGGCCCGCCCGCGCTGGATGCCTTCAGAGGACGCAGAGGAGCCGTTACGACGGACCGCGAAGCAGCAGGAAAGTTTGGCACAAAGGCGCCGTGGAGCGTGTGGACCTAACCTGCTCACTTAAATGGATATTACGAGGCAGAGAGGCAAACATGAGAATGACGGCGAGTGAGGGGGGGAGAGGGGTGACCTTGGCCTTTTTTCTGGTGGGGGTCCTTTTGGGGGTTGCAGGGTGCATTCTGGTGAAAAGGGAGGGGCTGGTGGTCAGTTTGGCGTGGAAAAAAAACAGGAAACCCGGAGATAAATTGCGACTTACATTCCATGTGTGTCGAGTGGGTTAAAGCTCGCGGAGCAGAGGACTCTGGGGGCAGCAGCGACTGCATTCGGGCCTTCGTGTGGTGGTTCACAGAGCCTGGTGTTGACTTACATTTAGGTCTGGGGAAAACACATAAAGGCCGGAACTCCTCTTTTTTTTTTAATCACTGCTGCAGCTCAAAGCAGGAAGTCCGACCACACTCACTTTACAAGCACCAAAAGCTGTTAGATCCACCATTTGTACTCTTGAGCTGTCAGAATGTGACTCACAGCTGGTGTTGAGCACATTTTGAAGGGTCACGCGTAAGAAGCCTTTTTAACTTTCATTCGTCAGCGATCCCCAAAGAATCCCGTGTTGGGAGGGCGGGTCTAAGACCTGAAGGGGTTAAGGATCAGGTGCTCCCCAGTCCTTTCAGACAAGGTACAGGATCCATACAAGAGGCCGGAGTGAAAGACGGGCTCAGATTACTTCTCTTGGTGGCTTTAAATTCCTTGCCTGCTCACGTCGCTCCCGGGACGCGCGTCCTCCGGCCGGCATGATGCTCTGTTTAATGTCGCGGGCTGGAACAGATGCAGGCCTGGATAAGGCCGCGGCAGGATGTTGACACTGTACACACTGGCATGTTGTGCGCGCGCGTCCCTCGGACAAATGGCATGCGCTCGCTGATGTTGAGATGCGACGCTCCGGCTTGGGTCAACTATGCGAAGGTGTTGCCCTGTTGTTGAACCACGTTTACCGACTCACGTGTGAGTGTGACCTCTAAACAGAGATATGAAGCCGATATGATGAACGTACGAGTACGGAATGCACCTCAGCCTGTTGAGGTGAAGATTATAACGTATGGTTTTTGCGATCTGACATGAAAGCATGCACATAAATAAGGCGTTTGCTGTTTGAAGCGACCACTCGAGCAGGAGATTATCAAGAATTCTACTAAATAACCCAGGCTGCTTCTGGAGAAATGAGGAATCGCTGTCTTGTGGAATGCACTCGATGAGCTACAATCCCCACCGGGTGTTATTTCACAGGGGATGAAGGAGAGGCTGGAGAAACTTGTGGAGCATGAGAAGATGCGGAGTGGGAGCGCACGTCACCGATTGGAAGAGGTCAAGGATGCAAAATGTTCCCGCCAGAGGTCGGCCAGGGAAACCTTTTGGCATTTGGGAGACTCTCACTTTGCAGAGGGACGCGTTCGGTCTCCAGCAGCCTCTGCAAAGGACGGACTGGAGAGTGGAGGGGAAGACTAGAGAAGGATACTTTAAAGGGAAAAAAGGCCCACTCTGGCCTGTTCCATGAACTCTCTAAAGGGATTAAGGGTTTAATGAACTGCCTATTGGGAGCCAGAAGTTTGAGCAATAGGCAGCGGAGCAAAGCAGAGGGTGGCTGTCACAAGAGCGCTCATGTGAAGACGGGCCAGCGGCTATTTGCCTGGAGGACTTCAAGGGGGCTGATTCAGGGCCCCTCCCACTCCAGAATGTACCTCTTTGCAATACCATCAAATAAAATAAAGGCCTGAAGTTTGAAAGATACAGATGTTAAAATATATTTACTTCATCAAATTTTCTATGTAATATCAAATTCTCTGTATTTAAAGCAATGTGTGAGAGAAAGTGAAGTCATGGAAACAAACGACTGTTCTGCATAGACGTTTGTACAAATATTCATAATTTTTTTCATGTTAACTGTTAACTTTAATTCATCTATTTGTTTTTTTCTCTTTCTTTAACACCTTTTCAATATTTCCGTTTCGCTACCACTTTTTCCTGTGTGACAGCCACAAACAGTGACTGGGGTGGAGGACAACGCGTCAGACTGAGGCTTTCGCACCAGGGTGGGTGCACTTGTTTCAGGGTGGGTGTGGAGTGCACAGAGGAAGGAGTGGAGGAGGAGGTGAGGGCAGCACAGAGAGAGAGAGAGAGAGAGAGAGAGAGAGAGAGAGAGAGAGAGAGCGAGCGCGACACCCAGGCTCACCGAGGCGCTGACACCGTGAGTGTGCGGGGGGCGACAGGCGGCTCTCAATGGGGAGGTCTCAGTGAGGCGGCACCACCAGCGGCAGCAGCAGCAGCGGTCTACCTGTTGGAGCTCTCTGCAGGAGAGGAGCTGTGTTCCGGGGAGCCCGCGGTGCTTTTCGGACCGGTGGGAAACCGTTCGAGAAGAAGAAGGAGTTTGGAGGTGGGGAGAACCAGCTTCACCATGTCTCCGAGACTTTTACTCTGCGCCGTTTTGTTCCTGTACCACGGGACGCAAACCTGCGGTGGATTTAATATAGACGTCCAGTTTCCTGTGATTAAAGCGGGGAAAACCAAAGGGAGCTTCTTCGGCTTCTCGGTGGCGATGCACCAGCAGACGGAGGGATCCAGCCAGTACCTGTAAGTTGTCGCATCTCTTTTGTTTCTGCCGATCTTTCGCTTCTCACTGACCCGAACATTCAGTGTTATCAAACACGCTCCGCGCACTTCATCCTAATCGACCCCCCCCCATGCGCTCCTGTGAGGCTTTTGCTTTTGCGCGCATTTTGCGGCGCAAAAAACCGATGACGAGTCCTTTCAACACCTGTCGCCGCTTCCGAACTCCGCTCGTACTCGGAGGTTTGCTGCTTTGCAACGAGCGCGTCTGATCCTCGCTGTTCTTCGTGCAACAGCCTGCGAGAGCCGCGCACAGATTTAGTCCGATTCACTGTCGAAGAACAGAGAATAGAAACGCAGGTGATCTGACTGTCGGTGTCCGATGTGATTGTGCGGAAGTGGTGAGCGGCACTTGAGAATCAGAAACAGTAAATGCGAACGAAAAAGGATTTGCAGTTTTACACAAACATTATAACAACAGTAGTCTGTTATTACATTATAATCCCTCATCAAGTTTCTCAGTTTAATTCAAGTTTTTATTGGTGGGCATTTATTCATGGTGAATCCGGACAAGTTTCACAGGCACTGGATTGAGTAGATCCACAGCAATTAAATGTTTAAATAATGTACTTTTGTAGAGTTTACTAGTTTTCTTTATTGCACCAACATAAAGTTAATTCATACCAAAATAGCGGAAAGTATTCTTGTGAAGCTTTTCAAATCATGAATGCTCAAATATCCTCATTTTTTATCCAAAGAAGAGTTTTTCTCATTTCCGTCACCTTTCCTCACCTAATTCAGTCAGTCAGAGAGTGGTGGGTTCATGTTTCCCAGTAAAAAGCTGTTAACTGGCTTGTAACGCCGGGTTACTGGGACATAGAAGCTTATAAACCTGAACTTGACCAGATTTGCATAAAAGTAAAACGTCTGTTGTGTGAGGACACAAACGTGTGGGACACATCTCCCTTGTCTTCCGGCATGGCGTCTTTAATAAGAGCCTCTCTGAGTGTTTAGTGTTGGATTTCACTCGGCTAATTACAGTGGCCCCCTTCATCCTTCCGCGCCCGCGATCACACGGCCGGCCCATAACTGGCTGTTATCTGTGGCGCTCTCCTGCTTTGAAGAGTAGTCGCAGGAAGAGCACTGTAAACCAGGGTCCACTCCCAACTGATGCCTGCCGCCGCGTCCACAGATTGCTGACATATGATCGATGTGCCACCGTGCTGGTGTCCCCAGAGTGATGCAGTCACCGAGCACAGGCTGCAACCCAAGAAGGCGAGCACATGGCTGCAGTAGGAAGTGGTCGACTGTGGGGGCGAGGAGGGTGGACGCAGATTGTCTTTTGCAAATGGCCAGTTTCACCGACTGATATCTGACTGGCTTGGATTTGCCAGGACATTCTAGTGAAGCCAAACACACTTTATTCAACAAGCAAAATCAGGAAGCTTTACAATAAAACCACCAGGCAGTTTTTTGGGTCCCAGAAATAGGGAAATCAATTCTGTTGTGGTCATAAAATCAGCCAATCAGAGGCAGGACTAAGGTCGTCATGAGCTCAGCCTCACAGCATTTGTGTTGCTCTGTATCATGCACGGTGTTTTCACGCCATCTTTCGCTTTTGCTCTGTTGACCTCTCTCCTTCATCTGTTATCTTTGGCAAGGCACTGAACAGCAGGCTGCTTGCCAACTGTGTCCAAGCACCTTGCATGGCCATCATTACCGTGAATGAGTGATTTAATGTAAAACGTGTATACCAAGGTATTTTAATGTAGAGCCAGTGAAGCTGAGCAGAGCTTAGTTGTGGTCTACAGACACCGTCGAGACATGCTGCCATGGAAGTCCCCATTTCACCATGAAAAATGTGAAAAACTCATTGTCTCAGACTACAGAAGCTCAAATTTGGACCATCCTGTCCTGAATCTGAACGGTGAGACGCTCTGACAAGTGGTTATGACCAAAACACACCTGCAATATAAGTCTGTCACACATGGTTTGGTGTGGTATGTTTATTTCCCTCAGTGGTCCTTTTTTTTATTGCGTCTGCCTTGTAATCTTACGCTGATGAGCCACCGATATTCACTAAAGACAGTCTTCCAGCACGCAGCCCTGTAGTTGTGGACGCACTCTGTGATTCTGCTCAGACACACGACACTGATCCGACGGCGTGTCCGCCACGTGTGAGCCGCGCCGCTCTCACGGTTCCCGTCTGGTGCAGTTCTGAGCCGCCGGCCCTGTGGTTTTTCTCGCCGCCGCGGCGAACTTCGTCGGGCGTATTTGAAAAAAAAAAACCGCTCGAGCTAGCTGAGCCAGTCGCAACATGCGCGGCGCTCAAACTGCTCGTCCTTTGTGCATCCGTGAGTCAGACGGAGTCGGGGATAAAAGTGAAGACACAGCGTTTACACTCCCGCTCCTGCATCGAAGATTTGTCTTAACCCTTCTGCGATGAAGCCAATCATCCAATTAGACCAAATCTTTGTGTGTTTCGGTGGCTGAGCTGAAGCAAGTTTCCAAATGTACTTTAAATTGCCGGTTAAACCTCCAACGAGCCGTTCCCTGAGGAACGGCCTCACCTGAGTCACCTCGCAGCCACCTGAGGTCAATTTGTCGGAGGCATTCGCCTCCCAGCTCCCTCTCTCTTCCTTTGATTCACCCATCAGAAAGTCTCACAGAGGAGGGTGGTTTTTTTTTTTTGAGAAGGCTTTTTTTGTTCCCGGGTGCAGCAGGGAGGAGGGACCGGGCAGTCAGCTGGCCACCTATTGGCTCTTCCAGTCCCCTGACCCCACGGTATGCCTGGAATGTATTACCCTTCTCTGCACAGCCACAACCTGCCAGGTTTCAGGTTGGGACAAGACAGCGGCGAGAAGGATGATCCGGGGGACTATTGGGGAACACGCAGAGGCGGCAACTCCTCCGAATCATTAACTCCTTCTCCTCATCCCTCTCTCTCAGCAAATATTCTTTCATTATGACGACAGGAAGCGCCGTGCGCTGAGAAAATAATTCCAACCCGGCGTCAGAGGAATATTTAATCAACGTTTGAGTGCGTTTCACTTTCACCAGCTCAACTCCGTCTGACTGCGCCCGCCTCAGGCTACTAAAGTCAGCCATTTAATTTGAAGGGGCCTTCCCCTATTTTCTGCTCCGAGGTGCAAATTAAACTGGTCCGCCCGCAATAACGTTCACGAACACACAAGTCAGAGGCTCAGTCGGAACATGCAAGGGGTTGGAACATGCTCTGCTTCTCCTCCAACCTCCCCCCCAAGTCTGAGCTCTCCACTTCCTGACTGACACGGGTTCACTGGCGGCATAATCCGACGCGGCCAATCAGGGCGGAAGCTGTCTTATCCGATGGAGATGACAATCAGCGCTCTATAAACTTGAGATATTTCCCTTTTTTTTTTTTTTTTTTTTTTTCAAAATCTCAGGCGCAGATGTGGTCCGGCACTGATCAGCTGGATGTCAGCTCGGGTTGAGTGTTCCATTCGCTCATACGTTTGTTGTGTTACAAACTTGCTCTCGATGTGACTGCTCAGAGTCTGAGCGCCATGAAAGCACTGAGGCACTTTCAGATAACAGCCCTGTTTTGTCTATTGGACTCTGTTACATGTGGCACATGTGAAGGAGCGAACCGTTCCCACGGGCGACTTCCTGTCCAAGACATTTGATAACTTCATTTGCATGAAAAAGCAACTTCTTTTTAGTTTGAAAGTTACAGGAAACATGTAAGTTGCGTTGGACACAAGGACTCGCTGTATCCAATGAGTCGGCAGTGACGCGCTGCACCTTGTGTAGCCGCAGTGAGTGAACCACTGCTTGTAATAACACATGGAAATGGATCCCAGTTGGACCTCAGGCCTCCTGCTAATCTGCACAGAGGGGGACGCTCCACTTCGGGGCTTTCACTGGAAAATACCTGCAGTGAAGCTTGTTTCTCTCTGAACAACACTGCAGGAGACCCCCGCCTCTCTTTTTACCTCCCCCCTACTTGTACAAACGCCCTCAACGGCGTGTAAAAAGGGAGCTGGCGACGCAGGCCTCCGGGCTAATGAGGGCTACCTGGAGCTGGAAAAACTATATGCTTCAATACCTTCTCGTCTTTGTGCCATTTTTCCAGCTTTGAAGAGGGAAGCGATCCCGACGTATCGGCTTACACGTGGTATGTGTCGTTAGGAGTGAGCGGCATGCGGGAACGTGTGATGTGCACTCTTTAAATTATAAATTCCACTCGAAAGATAATCTGAACTTCAGTCTGTTTAGCTTTGTTGAATGGAAGGCAACACGAAACAGTCAGATAGTCCCGTCATGGGA
This sequence comes from Malacoctenus gilli, assembly GCA_032164315.1. Taxonomy (NCBI): domain Eukaryota; kingdom Metazoa; phylum Chordata; class Actinopteri; order Blenniiformes; family Labrisomidae; genus Malacoctenus; species Malacoctenus gilli. The sequence continues at coordinate 11,373,305 of JASSRZ010000086.1, read as the reverse complement.
CCTTTTTTTCTTCTTGCATCAGCAGGTAAGAACAGATGTTCGAAGCACACACCTGCACTGCTTTTATACACGCTGAGTAATATCTGAGGGAAAAGCCGGCACGTCAGCTCAGCTGGCCACCTGCAGCCCCCTCCAACGCTTTTTTCCCCTCCCTCACACACGACAAAGTTCAAAACGTGAGGCTACATTCACACCGGAGCAGTCGGGGGGGTCACAGAGCAGCATCCAGACGCCGCCCAGCCGCGCGTCTCTGTTTGTAAGCTCGGATTTGTGTGTATTTTTTTTTCGGCACTTTGCTCGTCAGCGTGTTTGTTTTCGGTGTTCGTCGGTCCTGATAAGCAGGAGATAAGCTCTGCTGACCGTCTGACTGCGGCGCTTGTGCGAGCTGCCTGCAGACGCAGGCCAAAACAACACGGTCGTCCGAGGTTGGCCGCTAATGACGCGCCAGTCCGTTTATTACCAGGGAAGAGCTGCCGCGCTTTATTTGTCAGCGTGGGTCTAAATGAGTTTGCTCTGCTGTTACTGTTCCACCAAAGGCAGATGGTGGTCTTGGAGCAGGATGTTTGTTCAGCTGAGAGACCCTGTGACACACGGTGTGGGTGTTTGCGTGCAGGTGCAGACTGATATTTGATGTCACGCAACCCAATTATTCCCTGTGGTTTCCTCCACGACGACTGCACGTGGTGCAATTTGTTTGACAGTAAAAACAATCAGCATTTGGCATCTTATTTTTCCCTCCTGCTTGACATTTTTAAGCCTGCTGCATCTCCTGCTTTGTTTCAACTGTTGGACGGTCAAACAGCTCTCAGGTCAGCCTCGGAGGACTTGACAGAGGTGAGAGGGCAGGGCAGGACCAACATCGCAGCGCCTGCTTGTCGTCATCACATCAGCTCAGCAGCAGTGTGTGTGTGCAGGGAGACGAGACCGAAAAGTGAACTCCTGGTGAAAAAAAATATGATCAAATGTGACTGTTGAAGTGTTGCGCTCTTCTCTTTTTTTGTGGACCGCTTCTAGGGAAATAGCTCAACTACAAAGGTTTGACAGCTTCCTGTCACTCTGTGAATGTTGGTCTATTCACTGGTTGTAATAGAAGCGCTTGAAACATTCGAACAGAAAGATGCACTTGGTGACTGGGTTGATTTTGCAGATCTGTAGTTCAACGCTGGAGAACATTCTGGTCTTACTGTTAGGTTTCATCCCAGGAGTTAGAAATTTTAACCGACTTCAAAAGAGAAACAAGCACAGGAGTCGTGGGAGGCAGGTGGAGTTGTGTCTACCTGTGCCTTTATTTCCTCTCACGGCGGGTGGATGTGTCACTGTTTGACCAGAGATGACTCATGTCCTGGACCTGTGGAAACAATATTACTGTGTTGGAAACTCAGCGTGAGTCCAGTGAGTAGACTGAGAGCAATGTGCGTGTGTTCATGGACACACTGCATTGCTGAAGTGTCTCCTGAATGTGCAATAAAGGAGATCGAGTCTGTTCATTGAAACAAAAAAAAAACCCGAACAGCAGTCACGCAGTTCCACATCCTCTTATCATTCGCACAGCAGCCGCAGCAGACTCCACTGTAACACGTCGCCTCCGTCATATCGGCCATCTGCTCGTCTGTCATCGGCGTCGTTGCAGTAGACTGAGAGGGCCGCCGGGGGGGGGGGGGGGGGGGGGGGGGGGGGGGGGGGGGGGGGGGGGGGGGGGGGGGGGGGGGGGGGGGG
>JASSRZ010000086.1:11343744-11371259 GCA_032164315.1 Malacoctenus gilli | reverse complement strand
AAAGTGGAACCCCCCCCCCCCCCCCGCGTGGAGAATGCAGCCGCCGCTCATCTCCGCTGGGCGTGTTTTGCCACGGCAAATGTTTGGTTTTCAACCAGCCGCTCGGATCCCTCGTAAAGCGAAAGGGGCGAATTTCAACATGTCCTCAGAGTAGGAATGCAGCTGCCCACCTCCACCCCCCCCCCCCCCAACCCTCCTTTGGTTGCCTGGGCTTTTGACAGCCTATTTATGAGGAGGTGATGAGCTGGGAAGGAGACAGGAGGAGGGCGAGCGCCGAGTCGCCGCGGGAGCGCGGCTGAGTCTGAGGTGTGGCGTCCTGGCCGAGCCGGCAGCCCCTCGCTGCTCCTGTGAGCCTTTGGGAGTCATCTCATCGCATGGGCAACGTTCTCACCACTGAACCACCATGCCAGTCAAAGGAGGCAATAAAACCCACAATTTTTCTACAAATCTTGTCATTTAAATTGGTGTCAAAAGCAAAAATGCGTTTCATGTAAATTCTTTGAATGAACTTTATCGTCTAAACCTGATCGTTTTAAAGACGTATCGTCCCTGAATGTCACAACCGATGGCACGAGTGCGCCGTGTTGAATTTCCACAACGGACGCCGGTGACTCACACGGCTCCTCTGGCACAGAGTGAGAGCGTGTTTCTGAGGTTGGATTAACTGTTCTTTGCTTCGCTGGTTTGCAGCAACCAGCTCGCTCTGCTCGCCGGGATTAGCTCCTGAAGCGCGCGTGATTAACGCTGGACTCTTTGCCCCCCCCCCCCTTGCTTACGCTTCGTTTCGAGCAAAGTCCACATTAACGTTCCTCTGGCGTGTTTCGAAGCGCCGCCCAGTTACCGCGTATCTGGCTTGACCTTGTTTTGTGTCTTTTTCCCATCTGAATGCGTGGGATTCTCTCCCATGATGCATTGTGCGCCTCGCTTTTATCTCAAGAACCGCTCACCCTGGAGGACGGTGTTTTTGAGACATCGTGTCCCGCTCAGGGCTAAAAACACTCCGCATGGCCGTGAGTTGTGCTTTAACAGCCGGCAGAAAAAGACCCCTGTTTCTCCCGGGCTTACGTTTGCTGTTGTCAAGGAGCGCGGCGCACACACGGATACACAGATACACTACAGAAGGGCCCTCCGCACACATGCAAGGTGGGACTCTGCCCCACAAATCTGTCAGTCCCATTCATGAAAACAAACCTCGGTGGAGCCCGTTGCTGACCGCTGCGCTTGCGCTGAAGGACTGCCAGAGACCGCCGGCCCTCGGAGGCCGTCTGGGCTCTCCCCGGTTGTTATCACTTTGTCGGGTAATTGATGGATCGCTGATGGAGCCCCTCTGGTTGCAGACAGGAAGCCAGCACTGCCACTCTCGGCGGTTCTGGCCTGGCTGGAAGACAGTAAAACGTGAGGCCGCATCTGGAACGAGCTGGTTTACGTCGAGGTAGTCGGTGAGAGTATGAAGTGCACCGCAGCCTTTGTCATTTCCCAGATGATCGAGCTTCAAATAGGTTAATGGGGTAATTTGATCTAAAATCAGTGGCGGCGGCGAGCTCACATGACAAATTTCGGCACCAGACATGCAAAGACGGAGGCTTATCTTTGCATGCCTGACACTATTCATGTGCAACTGACACATCTTGGCTCTCGAGATGAGCTCATGATAGCACATGGGGTCTGCATAGGGGCATATTCTTGACGTGGGGGGGTATCTCGTCGTTACAGCAGGCTGTGACTGGCTGCTTACAGCCTGATCCAATCTCGCTGTTTGTACGGGAAGAGCAAGAAGCCACAACATAGCGTCTGAGTGGCATGTGAGCAGGCTTCAACATCCGGCTGTTTTTCTACCTCCTGCTGTTCACCTGCCACAAATCGGCGTGTTCTGTAAGTTCCATTTTAAAAAAAGGTACCATGTCATGCTCTGCAACTCGCCTTTTGTTTCTGCACACACTACAACAGGTCAGATGTCACCCGCGCACACACACACCAACACACACGCACACTGTAAACAAGGTTGTCCGCACCCTCCGCCCACGAAGTGGAGCTAATAAATCTTGTGCTGACGGTAAACACTGTGGCCCCGGCAAGGAGCTGTGGAGAGCGGTAATCCCTCCACTTCAAAGATCTGCACTGTGTCAGGAGGTGCTGATGTAGGGAGGGTGGAGGCGGGTGGACCCAGGGATCAGCTCCATCACCGGAGGACCGAGGTTTGCGTGTCTGTCGCTGCACGCGGGAGGCCCGGACTTGTCAGAGGTCACGTTGTCACTGATTCACTCTTTCCTTTTCCTCCAACATGAGCGCTCTGCGTGCGTGTCTCCAAATATGAAGGCAGAAAGTCAAAATATAGTTAAAGAATCATATGTTTATTATATGTTTAAACATATAAAATTGACACATGTAAAAATACTCCGAAATACTCCTACTAATTTTGATATTTTTTGTGATAAAAGTATCTTCACTTTTCAAATTTTACAGATTTTAATGAACTCTTTGCTGATATTGTCAAATTGATTATAAAAATCTTGGTTTGTGTGTCAGTAAATGAAAGTGCAAAAAATGTGTAGATGACTAAAAATAGTTTTTTAACCACTAAATGGGAAATAGAAATAAAAGACATTCTGATGTGCGTGAACAGGAAGCTGCAAGGTGCATTTTGATGTTTAGTCTCCGTGAATAATCGCTTCAACCATCTATGATGTTGCGGCTGTCTCGACTTTGTGTTGCTGTCGGCACAATGACGGAGGTGTGATATGATCTAACTTCTTCTGTGTCTGCCTTCCTCTTTGTGTGTGTGTGTGTGTGTGTGTGTGTGTGCATGTGCAGGCTCCTCGCAGGAGCACCCAAAGAGAGGGCCGAATCGTTACAGAACGTGAACGAGACGGGCGCCGTCTTCTCCTGCCCCGTCACCACGGACCCCAGCGACTGCACCCGAATGGACCTGGTCGCCTCAAGTAAGAGCTTCAACGGGCTTTTGGACGTTTTGTGTGCCGAGTTGCTCATCAGTGACAGTTTGAACCTGTAGACATTTTTCGATCCACACTGGAAACTTGACTTCTCACTGAGGTACTTTGGAGCTAAATGTGTTACTGGGATGCAGGTTTGTCAGACTCCAGTGACCTCAGTTTGAAAGACCTGTTTTCATTACAAAAACAGTGAACTGACCAAGACTGAATCTCGGAAATTAGGGTGACGGCATCTCATACTTCCTTTGTGAAAACAACACGTCTGCGTTGAACGGAACTGAAAAGTCCGACCTGCAAATGCCACACGGCTGCTTTTTGCCACGAGTTGAGAGCGAGTTTGTCCTCAGCTTGCAGCATCCAGACCAAGATCAAGGCCATGAGATTGACAGTACAGTAACAGTAAAACGATTTGATGAACGTGTCGTTGCAAAACCACAGATGTCTGAGATTGTGTGGTCGACCTGACACATTTCAATCCGCCTTCACAGCGAACCCTGCAGAGATGGTGGAGGGCATGTGGCTGGGCGTGACGGTGGCCAGTCAAAGGGCCCAGCATGGGGGCCGCGTGCTGGTGAGCTGACCCCCCTTTTTCACTCCCATTAGTCAACACTGCCGGCTACACATGATTCACTCAGCATTTCAGCGAATCGCACTGAAATGACACCCTGGCATTTTGTCATTTCGTGCCACAAATGACATATTGGACCCGTGTACAGTTGAGTTACTGTCCCACCAACTTCAGCAAGAACTCTCGACTTGACGCACGTCTTCCTCAGGCGTGCGGCCATCGCTACGTGAAGGTCATCAAAAGTGGCACGGAGGAGCAGCGGCGGATGATCGGCAAGTGCTACGTGAGGAGCAACGACCTGACCTTCAACCCCATCGACGAGTGGCAGACGCACACCTACGAGGTCTGCAACCCCAACCTGGACATGGAGTTCGAGGGCATGTGCTCCATGGGCGTGTCGGGCGGCATGACCGAGACGGACGTCTACATCGGCACGCCGGGCAGCTACTTGTGGAAAGGTGGGGAACTGCAGGAGCGGACGGCGCAGGGAGGGTGTAATGCTGAAATAATGGCCGGGTTTCACCCGCCGGGATTAGAAACCTCCATTCATGTGCGCGAAACCTCAGCGTCACCCCAAACAGCAGGATTACGCTCCGTCTGGGAAACTGCTGTGTGAAGCTTAGTTTTAACCCGGTTTTGTGACTCTGCTTTGTTACAAAGGGAATGTTCACGTAACGTGGCGAGACCCCGATCCTTTGAACGACTGGAACTCCGCTGAGAAAGACTTTGATCCGCAGAAGAGACGACACAGCTATATGGGTAAACAGGAGGCTGTTGTTTCGTGCGGCGCGACCACCAGACGCTACAGTATGTTACAGTTTTTCTGTGCGTCCGCAGGTTATTCGGTTCTCGAAGAGAAGAAGGTGCTGAGCCCCGACGAGTACACGGTGGTGACGGGGGCTCCCAGGGACGAGTCCAAGGGCGCCGTGGTGCTCGGGAGGGCCTTGGCCAAGATTCAGGTGGTGCAGATCATTCCCGGGGATCAAGTGGGCTCCTATTTCGGAAGCAGCCTGGCGATCACGGACCTCAACAATGACGAGTGCGTTCCTTGTCGGCACATTATTCCGTTTCAGAAACCGTCAAAAATCTAAATTTAGTCTTTCTCGCAGCACGGGATTCCTCGTTTGCGTGACTGTCGATGAAGGAAAGTGAATTGACAAGCGTCATGTTTTCACGTGCGAATACGCCAACAGTGACTCCATCTTTATCTCGAGCTGTCTCATGCTTGAAGGCTCCGTGATGATGAGCCGCTCTGTTATGCCGAGAATGTTCGAGTGCAGAAAAGCCGTCCTTTCAGCAGCTCAGATAAGCTGCTCCCATGATGGCAGTGTCTCACATCTTTGACACGTGACTATGTAGTAAATATATACACCAGGCAACGTTACCATAGTGACTGAAGTCATGAATTGTGTTTGGTCAAGATGGTTGTATTTCCCACTCTGATGCCCGTTTTCTGCCTGTCCCTCAGCTGGAACGACCTGATCGTGGGCGCTCCTTTCTTCTTCGACCGCATGAAGGACCAGGGCGGCGCCGTCTACATCTTCATGAACGAGAACGGCAGCTTCCAGAAGACCGCCACGCTGGTGCTGAAGGGCCCCGCCGGCTCCGGCTTCGGCTTGGCGGTGGCGGCCATCGGTGACGTCAACCAGGACGGGTTTCAGGGTACGACTGCCAGCGCAGCGTTTGCTTCGCGCCTATGTGTGATGACGCTTGAGAGTTCAGCTGGAATGTTTTCCCATCCGTGGGAAAGCCTGTTCATACCTGTGCGGTGCTGCCCCCTACAGCACCAAGACGTCACCCACAGTTTTCTCTTTTTTTCATTCCCACAGACTTTGCGGTGGGAGCTCCGTTCCTCGACTCGGGGAGGGTCTTCATCTGGATGGGCAGCAAACAGGGCGTCTCAAAGGAGCCCAGTCAGGTAAAAAAAATAAACTGGACCTGCTTCGTAGACTGCAGCCAAAGTGTTGTGGTCACTCTGACACGCGGATGCTGCCCTCTGCAGGTGATCGAGGGCGAGTCAGTGGACGGTGGTCGGTTCCACACCTTCGGTTACTCCATCAGTGGGGGGATGGACATGGACGACAACAGCTACCCAGACATTGTAGTCGGCTCTCTTGATGACCGGATTGCGCTGCTCAGGTAGAAAAAAAAAAAGAGCCAAAGTTGAACCTTTTTGTGTTTGTTTTTAAGTCTGTTTTATAAGTTTCCCCTGATACCAGACTATAAACTGTTCATTTTGTAAACAAACAGATATTAATTGACCCCTTTTCATACTTTGTTCTCATCTTTGTCTGAGTTCCACCATTTTTCTGACGTTAAGTCCTGTTTCCCCCGTGACCGTGTTTGTCCTCTTCCGACTGTCCTCCAGAGCTCGACCAGTCGTCCACTTGACCAAAGACTTCGATGTCGAGCCCAAGATCGTGGACCCCAATCAGTGTCCAGATAAGACGCCATGGTGAGGCTTCTCCTCAGTCCGTCCGTCTCTGGACGATGGGATTGCTTGAATTACCGATGTTGCTTCTCCCGCTTCCCCTTCAGCATCACCGCTCGACTGTGTCTGTCGTTCACTCTGAGCAACGGGAACAAAGACTTCAAGAAGAACATCAGTAAGACGGCTGTTTTCACTTTCTTTTGCTTGCTTTGACAAAGAAAAAAAGCTTTGCATGAATGTGTCTTTATGTGTTTGTGTGTAACACTGTTTGTGCTCCGCGAAGCTGTGAGGTACACGGTGGAGGCCGACATGGAGAGGAGGAGGAACCATCGCGTTCTCTTCCAGAACTACGACCACACGTACACCGGAAACCTCAGCCTGCCCTCCTCCAAATCCAAATGTCACAACATCAAACTGATCGTCATGGTGAGGCGGCACGCGGACGGTCAGACTGTAGAACATGTCCGGGTCGAGTTCAGACTGGACGTGACCTCTGTGAGTCCTTTTTCAGGGGCCCGTGAAGGACAAGCTGGACCCGGTGGTCTTCTCCCTCAACCTGTCGCTAAACGAGCAGAAGCCGAAGCTCAGGCGCTCGCTGCAGAACCTGGACTCCTACCCCATCCTCAGCCAGGAGCAGAAGCTCACGCAGAGAACAGAGGTACACCGCTGCGCTCACACACATACGCAGGTCATACCGTGAATTGTTCAGGAAATACAATTGTGTGACCGGTTCGATATTGCACTGGTGAGACTGACTGGTACGTTTCCCACAGATCAACTTTCAGAAGGAGTGTGGCTCCGACAACAAGTGCAGCAGTAACCTGCAGGCAAATGCCCAATTTGTTGATGCAAAAGGGAAACCATACCGGAGGTAAGAGAACTGAATCACTCTCACGCGTTTCTATTTGAATCCAAATGAGAACACTCAATATTTGTGACCTCTTTGAACTTTGACCGCTTAGCTCTAAACCCACAATGTTGCCCACTCCATCACCCCTCTGCCAGGCAGGGCAAATTCCAGGTGCTCCAGTTCAACACCAACATGAGGATCCTGCGGATGAAGGTGGAGGTGACAAACTTGCCGTCTCCTGGGAAAGTGGCTGAGGATGCGCACCAGGCGGCGCTCAACGTCACCATCCCCCAGGCGCTGACTTACTCCGGCGTCAGGTTCGAGGTACGTCCGCTAGAGGGCAGCATGCACTCACTGTACTTTTTTGAGTCTGTCAGAGGGTGTTGGAGTCATGAGTCACAGCCCCAAATTACACTGTACGAGTAAATAGGCCTGTAAAAAACCCAGACTCAAATCTTTCCTATAATCACTTCTTTTATCATGTGATTTTCGGTCATATCTGTGATCAGGGCCACGACGTCGAGTGCACTTTCGAGGGCACGGTGCTCTGTGAGCTGGGGAACCCGCTGAAAGGCAACGATAAGGTGAGTCCGACTCACTGATCCGCTCACTTCGTCTCCATCCGTCCGGACTTTAACACTCGTCCGTCGCGTGTTGCTGTTTTGTTTTGTCTAGGTGACTCTGTTGCTCAAGTTCGAGACCAAAGGGATCAGCCTGTACACCCGCGAGATCGAGTCGCAGCTGCTTCTGTCGACGTGAGGCTCTGATCACACTGAGCGAACGTTGGGACGAGTCTGACTGCAAAAAGCGAGCTTCGAATTGGAGATTGTTTCGTGGTGTTGAATCTCTTTTTGACCGTCTGTTCCTCTGATTTCTCCAGTCTCAGCGAGCAGAATGACCTGAGGCCCGTGACGGTGGCCATGCTGATCGAAAACACCATCCTGCCCACCTTCTCCGTGTGAGTGTCCCATCGAACCGTGTCGGGCCGCTTGCGTCGCTGCCGCTGCGTGAACCGTGTTTGCACCTCTTTTTCCGCCCCGTCCAGCGAGAACTCATTGGTCCAAACGCAGTTTGGCGGCACCGTGATGGGCGAGTCAGCCATGGTTAACACCAGCGACGTGGGCAGTCTGGTCGAGTTCACCTTCGACGTGAGTCACCTTCGCCGCTCGCAGACCTCCAGGACTGTGCATCAACTCCACGGCTTATGTGTCGCTACATCCCCAGCCGGTCTTTGAAGGCACCTCTTTAGAGGTTTAACGCTGCGTGCCCATGGGGTTGTTATGGCAGCCTCGGCTTGTGGACGGAGGAGCCGCAGCGCAGCGCTGACTGTAATTTACCACCAAAGTGTAATTTCACATCCCCACCACGAGTGCAGCTCTATTTTTTTTGCCTTCCTTCTTATCTGAAGGTGAACATGAGAGGAGAGCCGCTCGGGGACATGGGCGCCCTGGCTGTGGAGTTTGAGTGGCCTTTTGAAGTGGCCAACGGCAAGTGGCTGCTGTACCTGACCAAGATTGTCGTCAAGACGGAGACGGAAACCGAGTGCAGTCCTCCCGGGGACGTCGTCAACCTGCTCAATCTGACTGTGAGGCTCCTTCTTCTCAGCGTCGCGGACGGCTGATAGACGGGGAAACAGACACGTTGTGACCTCTGTGAACGCCACCAAAAACAATATCCCAAAATATCCTCCAAATACTAAAATACTACCAGAATAGAAGTTGAAGACAAGTGCCGTTCATTTATTCAAAGGGGCCACACTGGAAAAGCTCCGAGTGCTTTCAAGGGCAGCGCCCTCACATTGAACTCTGCTCGTTTAATATCAATACATCTCGTCATAAAACAGCAGTCTGCAACATGGTTTTACAAGGTGCTATTCCTGCTGTGCGAGTTATTGTGTTTTGTTGCATGTTTTGTCCCAGAATAGCTCTTCAAATTATAGATTATGAAATATGAACAAAGCAAAGTAAAAACAGCTTTTATTGTGGTACCACACTCGACTTCCTTCATCAGTTTTGGTCCTTTTTTTAAACCACTCCTGGATTAGCGAGAAACTTAAAAAGGATAAAGAGGGTACTTTCAAAATAAAAGCATCAGATATCCTTCGATTACAGTGTTGCACTGCAGCAGCCCGCCGCTCTTATTCTGCATGTTTATGGGTTTCGGACCCTTTGGTTTCGAGCCACTTTGACCGTCTGCGTTTTTATGTCGACGCGCAGTTTGTGCGGTCGGAAACTTCACTCGCGCGAGGTCACGGTGTCTCAGCGCCGCCTGACTCGGAGTGTTTGAAGTGTGTTCAGGCTCGAGCTTCATTCCTCCTTGACGTCAGAGTGAAGTCGGAGCAGTCTGAGCGCTACGGGCGAAACGTCAGCGGTGTGAAAAGGGTGCACCGCGCCAAACCGCCGCTCAGAAATACGTCTGGAAAAAAAAGAAAGAAAAGAAAGAAAACGCCTGCATCGCCGCACACAAACCCCACGAACGCCACAAATAGAAACTCTTAATGTGCGCGGCCCACTTATAGACAATGACAACGCTATTCTGAGATGAAATTGGTAATGTCTTTATCAAAACCAGTAATTACCACCAGTCCTCTGATGTAATGTCTCCTCCTCCGCCTCCCCCTGTCTTCATTGTGCCCTCTCCTGCCTGCCACAGCTGTCAGACAGAGAGCACAAGCGAGCCAAGCGGCAGATTGTCGCGGACGACGCCGGAGAATCCCGGCGGGCTCACAGTGTCGAACCGCAGGCTGCAATCACGCTGCTCACCCCTCACAAGCAGACCTACCTGCTGGTAAGACTGACCGCCTGTTCCTGCCTGAACATGGAGGAATGTCAGCTTTGAAAGATCTCGTCATCCTCTGAACATTCCCAGAAAGCGCCTGGTGTGTTGAAGCAGTTTGACATTGACAACATGCAGGACTGTTGCCGTTTAGGACCAGGAATCACTTTATACCAGACAAACTTCAGGCTACTAAATTGTCAAGCAAAAATCTGTATCTAAATGCATTCAAATCCATGTTTTACGTTTATTTTTGAACTTAAGACTTTTTTTTTGCCATTGCGTGTTGAAGGATTGCTCCATGGGGACAGCCAGATGTGTGACCTTCACCTGCCCTCTGCTCAACATGTCCACCTCGGCGAAGATTCACGTCCGGTCCCGCTTGTGGAACAGCACCATGTTGGAGGTCAGCTGCCATCAGACACGCCGCGAGAGCGTCCTGTTTGAACGGAGCTTCCGAAAACCTGGCGAAGGCCACGCTCATGTCACACGCAGACCTTCTCTTTTCTTTTTTTTTTTTCTAAAACACTCCTGGAACGAGTCGTTTGTCGTTGAGTGTGACGCGGACGCTGCAGACCAAGATGCCTGGGACAAACCACAGGCTGTAAAGACAGGCGATGCGTCTCCGTCCCCTCCCAGTGTGCAAGAATGGGACAGAAATATCTCCGTGACACACGCTGGCGTTTTCATTCACAACAGAGTGCAATATGCGATATGCTGTACCGGTGAAGACTAACAAACTGTCGATAAAAACACCGAATAAACCTCTCGCCGCTTGTGTCCCTGCAGGATTACGCCCACGCCTTGAGAGTCACAGTCACAGGTCGAGCCACGCTGAAACTCATCACTGACAAACCGTCGCTCAAGATGGACAGTCAGACCACCATGGTGAGTGTCGATGATGATGATGACGACGGCGACGACGATCGCCGATCCAATGCTGAAACTGAGTTTGCTTCGCGTCTGTCCTGTAGTTCAACGTAGAGATCGAGCCAGTGGAGGGCGTGGAGACTCTGTACGAGCTCCCTCTGTGGATCATCATCTCTGCAGCCGTAGCAGGAGTCCTTCTCCTGGGGATCATCATCATCATCATGTGGAAGGTGAGCCATGCGGCATCAGTCGCGCTCTGACTCAGACGCACACGCCAGGTGTCCGAAAAGCTCAAGAATAAGCAGAAAACTGCCGATTCATTCACTGGAGCGATCTTTAACCTGTGGAAACATTGGTCTAACGTTTGACTCACTCCCCTCGTGCCCCCACCCTTCCTCCTCCTCGTCCTGCGCCGCCAGTGTGGCTTCTTCCAGAGAGCCAGCAGGAGGGAGATGTATGAGGCCAAAGCCCAGAAGGCTGAGATGAAGATCCAGCCCTCTGAGACAGAGAGGCTGACCGAGGACTACTGAGGGCCCCCCTGTGTCTCCCAGCTCACACCAGTGGGGGCTTTTTGGGTAAAAAAAAACTAAAAACATAAAAACCCACCACCTCTTCGAATGGGATTTCTGAAGATGGCTCTGATGACGAGCGGACGCTCGGGGTGTGATTCAGCCTGCCGTTTGACTTTCTGCCTCCTTCCCACCTTCTGGTTGTTAATCTAACAGCTTTTTATTCCTCTCTCCTTTCAGGCTAACTCTGTGCATTGTGCCACTGACCACTTTATGTCCTCTCTTTGCCGTCCTCTCTCTCTTTCTACTTCCTAGGATGTTGTGAGTCTCTGTGCTTGCCCGGCCTGATTTACCTCGGCGACTAAACCCTAAATCTTTTCGGTGCACCATTAATCGCCGCTCTCCCGCTGTGAAAGCATACCCCCCCCCCCCCCGCTCCGCCCCCGTTAATGCCACTCTCTCTCGTTTTTTCCACCCCTCGTCCTAGCTCGGATTCTTCAAGCGGACCGTCTACTACCGGATAATGCCAAAGCACCGGGGGGTGAAAATCCGCAGGGCTGAGCGCTATCAGTTCAACTTGGGCTTTCAGCCCGAGGAGCCGCAGAAAAAGTATTGGATCACCAACTGGACCGAGATGCAGCATTACTACTACTGAGGCCTTTGTTTCGAACCCCTCAAACACTCGCCGTAACGCCGTTTTGACGCTGGGACAAACAAAGTGCACTGGGCTTGAATGGATCGACTGTGGATTCAGTTTATTTGTTTTGTTTTTTGTTTTGTTTTTTTTGTAGGTTTCCTCATTTTTGTGCAATATACTGAACATTTCTGGCTGGAGAGATTGTAATTTGTTAAGTGTCTCCGTTGAATGCAGCGTTGTAAATTGCAATCTGGGCCGCATTCAGGAGAAATATTGTAAATTCCCTCGACGTTTCGGATAATAATGTTGTTGGCGTATCGTTTCCTTTTCATGTGCTTTCAAGTTTTGGAGCCCATTAACTGTCTGCTTTCCCAGTAATCAGGAGTCTGTTTGTGTTCTCCGTGATTGTCCTTCCTGTTTCGCTCCCCCGACATCCATTCCCCGACCAGCGTTTTTGGCAATCACTGCACTCGGACTGCGCTCCACCAGCCTCCACGCCGATGTCAGTGCGACGCCGGCGTTACATAAACCCGGTGTCGGTCCAGTCCGTGGCACTGACCGCCGCGTGCAGAGCGTGACGCCACGATTGTTCGGGCGAGATCAAAAGCGCCGCTTTTCGCTGGTTCGGAGGAACTCACGTTTGTCGTTGCTGCTGGGTCTTTCGGGGTCCCGGTGGACCGCTCTGTGATTACACTGGATTCCACAGGAAGCCTCGTAACAAGCTGAAACGCCAGATTCCAGTCGGCATGCAGCATTGGCCACAAGAGTGCATGTGATTATTTATTACTCTGTCATGGATTATACTTTTTTTTAACGTTAGCTGAAAGGGTCTCAACAGGGAGTCACGACACTGGAATAAAGGCTGTGTGGAGGCCTCGCGCTGCAGCACAGATCGGTACGTGGAAACTGTACAAAGTCGGAATGAATACGCCGCTTTTTTACTGTCGAGCTTTGTATTTTTTATTTTTTTTTGATACAAGACCTTAAGCTGAGACTTGGGTTGATTCCAAGCCGTCGTGGCCCCCAATCGAGGTCGACCTGCAGCGCTGGAGACCGGACTGAGAGAAGAAGAAGAAGAAGAAAAAAAAGCCCTGACGCCATTGAACGGTCTCGTTGGGACCCAGTGTTGCGTTACCACTCCAGCCCGTGTTACCCGAGAGGCCGCAGGCATTCTGCCGTGTGACTGCGGCCGTTACAGAGGCTCCATTGACTCTGGGAGCACAGAGGAGGAGGGCGGCGGGGAATGGGGGGGGGGGGGCACGTCTGAGAGCAGTGCACCAACTCTGTACCTTGTGCTGGTGTTATTTTTGTACTGTGCCGTTTCAGTGGAAAATAAACTGGTTTTTAAGGAGTTGTGGATTCAGCGGGAACGCCGGCAGGTGAAGGATTTTCATGTCTTTATTGTAGAAATGCAACGGATCCAAAGTACACAAAACAAATCAAATGTCCAAAAAAAAAGGCTTACACAATGAATGGCTTTACAAACATTCATTTTCAGAACAGTTCCTCACTACACATTCAAATATTACAAATAAATTACAAAATCGCAACGCGCTTTTTGCATAGGCAAAAACAAAACAGGAATTGGAGTCTAATTGTATACAAACAAAAAATGTACAACACTAAGATGGGGAGACGAACCAAAGAGGAGAGAGCAAATTCAGATGTGCTGCAGTACACAAAAAACACTGATGTTCACATTGAGGTTTATAATGTGCTAGTTTCAGTCAGACTTCCGCCAATCGGTCGTCGTCCCCCCCTCACTCCTCGGCTAATCTTTCTGCTTGAGCTCCATGAGGGATATTGACTTGCCGGACCTTCGCACCTTCTTGTACCGGTACGTCATTGAGACGACGCCGACCAGGAAGACAACGGAGAGGGCCAGCAGCACCCACTGACCCACCGAGGCGGCGGACTGGTCCAGCTCCATCCCCAGGAAGCTCACCGAGCTCGACTTGATTTCTTCTTTCTCTGCTGGACGGACAGAAAACAGAGGGAGGAAACATGAAGGGTTTGCTGGTTTGCACTATTTTTTCATCATTCCTATTTTATACCATGTGTTATTTGCATCAAAAAGTTGGATTTTTCTATTGGCCTCGCCATGTAGAACATTTTCTCCCTCCTCAGTGCTTAACAAGCTCCAGTCCGATGTGTTTACATCCTTTCAGCAGGCTCTCATCAGTGAAGTACGCAGAGCAGCCGATTGATTTCAGTCTGAGCTGCAGACTCAATGAATTGGCCTGTGTGAGGACTTTCAGCCTTGCATTCTGGGAAGAAGTTCAAAAAACGCTTGGCTGTGATGGTCGCAATTCATCTCTGTGAAGTTTTGTGCAGCTGCATCACGGAAGGGAGGAGCGGTGAGGGTGCTGGAGCGCGTCGGACATACTTGAAGGTTTCCAGTCGTACTCCGGCCACCCGCGAACATCCCCGGTCTTGTTGTTCTCCGCCTCCAGCCAATCGATGAGGGGTTTGAAGTACTCCATGAGCGGCTCGGCGCTCATTCTGGGCTGCCCGGTGATCATGGTCATGGCCTCGGGCCAGGGCTTGCTGAAGCCCAGCTTCATCACGTCGCTGCAACACGAGTCAGAGGGGAGGGCGGCTGAGGATCACTGGCACAAGGGATCAGAGACGTTTCGCTTCCGCTCACGAGTCCTCTTTTTCAAGAAACCCATGAGGTCATTGTCCCTTATTGCGGAAAAGGTGAGTGTGTGCACTGACCCCAGCAGCTTCCCGGCCTCTTGGGACTTGTAGATATCACAGGTGTGCAGGGGCCCGCGTTGCTTCGCGGCATCACAAAGAGCCTTGTGGAATTGGAACTGGATGATGAAGCTGACAAAGTACCTGTGGAACAGTCATGAAATATATTGTTGGGACGCGTAGCGAAAAAAAACACAAAGTGATGCTTTAAAATCAATCAATGGTGAGTAAGATCGATAGTTTTCATCTAATCGATGCAGAGCCAGTTAATCGTCACAAGTCACCGCGCCTCGGTCGTCCTGTTGAGTCCGGAGGCTTTACCTGACATACGGCACGTTAGCAGGGATGTGGAACTTTGCACCCGGGTCAAAGTCGTCCTCGCTGCGAGTTACAGGTGGGCACAGACCCTGATACTTCATTCTGCAAGGCAGCATAAAACAAATCACCCTTCATAAAGTGCTGATGTAATTATCGACAAGTTATTAAACAGTTATTGAGGTAAGGAGATATAAACTCTTCTGATTGTGACAGCCAGAGATGAACTTTCTGTACCTGAGGTTCCACCATTCTTTGTTGTACTCCGTCGATGGGATGCGCCCGTCAAACACCTTCCACCGCCACTGGTCCATCAGGTAGCCGAAAGGCAGGAAGGCGATCTTGTCGAGTGCCATGCTCATCAGGAAGTTGATATCACTCTCTGGAGGAAGAGAGGTCGAGGGTGAACACAAAGAACGGACAAGCTGCACCTCTTTTTTTCCCCAGGTATGATCAAGGCTCACCTTTGTTGTTCTCAACTTTGTCCAGGAGGCCGATGCTCTTCAGGTGTTTGGGCGTGGACACGGACAGGGCCAGCACATCACCGATGGCCTCATGGAAGCCGGGGTTGGCGCCGTCGCGGAAGGACACGGGCTGGTCTTTGTACTGCAGGAAGTACTGGACGTGGCCCATCTCGTGATGGACTGTGATCAGGTCGTCCATCGTCACCACAGTGCACTGCTTGATCCTGGAGACACAAAACACACAGAAATGAAGACAACGACTTAATCCTTTGGATGTTTGTAGAGTTGGAACGTGAGCATGAAATTGCATGAGTGAACAAAAGTTCCAACCTGAAGTCTTTGCGGTTGTAGAAGTCCCAAGCGGAGGCGTGGCAGACCACCTCGCGCCCGTCCGACGGCTTCTCCAGCATGGATTTGTCCCAGAATTCTTTGGGCATGGGCAGCAGACCCAGAGAGGTGAAGAATCTGTCGGATTCGTTAAACATCCTGATGGCATTCCAGCCCTGATGGAAGGTAATAAAAAAAAAACAGTGAGAGGAGAAGAAGAAGGGCGAGATAAAGAGAGCCAGTGGACATAAATTCAAACGCATAAACAACCGTTGTTGGCAGTGAAATTTTCAACATTTGTAACGACCAACAGCTGCTTTTTAGAAAGCAGATGACTGCATAATGTCCAAACAAAGTGACGTTTTTCAAACACAGTCTGTTGAAATCATTCACCGTGTTTTCTGTGTACATTATATCTGATATGAGTTCCAGCTCATCTTTATCTGCGCCCATTCTTCCAGACTCCACTTTTAGCCCACCTCTCGCTAACTGGAGTAAATTTAGCTGCAAAGTCACAAAAGAAAGAGGCAGGAGAGAGACAGAGATGTGTGTGTGTGTGTGTGTGTGGGGGGGGGGGGGGTGTTGTGTGTGTGTGAGTTCATGCGTGAAGGCGGCTCATTATGCAGCTCCGTGCTTTCATTCACCTGTGCCACCATGGCCGGCGTGGCGTCCACCTGCGTCGCATGCGGGTAGGGCATGACCAAATCCATGATGCCGGACCACGTCTGCGCCCACATGTTGCCTGAAAGGACGGGAGACTGCATTCAGATACTGAAAGTTTCCAAAAGTAGGAAAAAAAAAAGCAGCCGGGGCGACTTCTCCTCTGCTGGGCCAGTGTTTAACCAAGTGGGATTTGTGATTGCGAGTGGGTCCGATCCCTCGCCGTGTGGAACTGTCACACACAATCTCACGCCCGACGCCTCCGAAAGCAAATTAAGTCTCGCCCAAATCCAAATGATCTCCAGCCAACGGCGGAGTATCAACGGGGTATGCAGCCACATGAAAGGGGGGCTTGGCTGCAGCCTTTGAATACTTTGGATGCCAGAGGGAGATGCAGGCTGGAAAGAGGACTTTTTGACCCCGTGACCTCAGCCCCAAGAAAGAATGGAAGAAGCCAGTAGTGTCCAAAATATGATAGATAAAACATAGACTCCAGAAGGTTTTCCCTCTTCTTACCCAGCAGATGAGCAGGAATGGGCCCCTTCAGGTTGATGCGCTCGGGGCCAAACTTCTTGAACAGAGCCCTGCGGACGTACGCGTGCACATTCAGGTAGAGCGGCTCCAGCTCCTTCCACAAACTCTCCAGGTCGGCCTCGAAGGTCGGGGTCTCATAGAGGGACCGCCAGAAAGCCCCGTTGTCAGAGTGACCTATCGGGGACACACACAGCCATGCGTCAGGTGGAGCTTGCAATTCGGACGGTTCTCTCAGCAATGGAGGATGTAGTTTTATGCAAATTCACCCCAGAGTGTACAAACACTTTTTTTTTCTGTCCTCTGTGTTCTCTCAGCATGTATGCGAGCTGATTATTAATAACAGAGGCTGGGAACACAAACACAAGAGTAATTTGTAAGGACGAAGCGTCGTCACTTGTGCGGGATGTGAAAATTGTAACACTTTTCTTCCCTGCGAGATAAATACGAAACTATGATAATCTTAGGTTGGAAGAAAGTCCAGCAGCGATTCAGTAACTGCTCGGCACTTCACTCTGAGGCCGATTGCCCCAGTAAGACAAAAAAAAACCCATCCACAGCAGATGTAAGAGGACACCTCAGAGTCCTACCGTTGAGTTTGGCAGCTTTATTGGCCAGTTCGACGTATCTCTTGTAATCCTGACGGAGGACTTTTCCAGCTGCGTCCCTCCAGCCTTTCCAGGCAAACAGCAGCTCGTCGTAATCCCGAGACTCCGCCATGATCTTCTGCAGATCTGAAACACAGCAGGGCCGTCAGAAATCAGCAAATATTTACTTTACACTGTGGAGTATGAACGTCACATGCATTGAGAATAGCGATTCATCCTTTGTTTTTACGCGTGGCCACACTGTCATTTGACTAAACTTAATATTAGCATCTGTTTCGTCCTTCCTGTTTATTTGACGTGCATGCGTCGAGTTGTTTCACCTGGATCCAGAGGATGACACGTCCCGTCTTCTCTGCACACCTTGGCCACACTGTACTTGGTCTCCATGTTGGACAGAAGGTTGTTGAACTGAGAAGGTGAGGACACACTGTGAGACTGCGCTCAAATCCGTCAGTATCTGCAAGTTTCCAGCAGCGCTGGGACAAACACTCGCCTAACGCAGACTTGATATTCGACTACTTTGCCTGCAGCCTTTTGACCAAGCTCTTATTTATTAATAGTAATGTGCGCACTGTCCCACTGCAGTGATGGCATTTTCTTCCATAATGCTTTTGTTTTGCCTTCTGTAGGGAGCAACATCAGCGGCTCTGAGCTTAGTGTTAATAAATGATGCTCCTCTGAGCTGATGTGTGAACTCTCGGTTCAATGATTTATTGAGTTTGTAGAATCATTTCTATTCCTTCTCAGTAACCTTTTTTTCCCTCCCAAACTGATGACAATTCCCCTTCACACCTCCTCCAGTTCATCCGAGGACAGCGCGGCTCTCTCGATGTCGCTGAGTTTCTTGATGATGCGTTTAACGCCGCCGTCCTGGAAGTCGGCGGTGTCGTACTGACGGGCCCTCTGTCCGTACTTCAGGGTGTGAGCGGACATTTCCAGGTTCTTCTCGAGCTATGGGACAATAACGGAGGCTCTTTAGATTCGCTACGTCTGGATGAGGTCTCGGGGAGAAGCCGGCTGATTGGGCGGATCGGGGGAGATGGATGGATGAGGGTAACAGACGGGTACATTGAGAAGGTGATCAGGCAGACGGAGGCATGCAGACGGGAGTTGATCAGTGACTCATCGACTCGATTAGTTGGATGCACACGATTTCAATCCAGTAGTTTTATTGATTTCTGGCACATAATCAGACACACAGCAAGCGTTGGCATGGCGACAGCTGATGTTGGGATGTTAAGGCTATCTTCCGCTGACTGGCTGGGTCAGGGGCTCACCATTGCCTGCTTGTTGGCCTCGTTGATGTCGGTGTTGTACTTCCAGGAGGCCTCGGTGTAGGCATTCCACACCACCTCAGCCGTGCTGTTGTACTCCTGCAGGAAGGCCTTGGCGTCCAGCTCGTCCGTGTTCTTGTCTGGCCCCAACAGGGAGAGGAGAGAGACGACTTTGATTCTCGTCAAAACTTGCTCTGATTCTTTGTAACGCTCACTGGAAAGGCAGCTGTAAGACCCGGAGCTGACCAGCAGATGGCAGCGAAACCACCACACAAAAGATCAGGGAAAGCTAGCAACCTCACTGCTCGACCGGAGTTAGTTCTGTGTCGTTGTCATTGGGTTGTAATTGTATTTCTTTGCTCCTGACCAAATGGAAAACTTGCCCGCAGTGAGCATTTAACATGGTGGGTCGTTACTGGTCAAGTCCACCGAACTCGCCCCTGAGTTGGACAAATCTGCCTTTGCGATCGTGAGCTTTTGGCTGCAGCTTTACCGATATCCTCCGGGTAGCCCTCAGGGATGGGCGGCACCCAGTCGAATTCAGGCCATCCCAACGTCTCCCCCACGTTTTGCTTCTCCAGCCACTGGATGATGGGGTCGAAGTATCTCATCAGAGCGCCGGCATCCAGCTTGTTCGTGCCAATCGCCTCCTGGAGCACCTGCGGCCACGGTTTGGAGGAGCCGGCCTGGAGGATTTTCCTGCAGGGGGGGAGCAGAGACACAGCGTCTAGCGTTCCTCCTGTTTCTTTCCCTCCGCTGTGAAACGTCGCGGAGCTCGTCGGTGCTCACTTCAGGATAGCTCCGGCCTCTGGGGAGCGGTAGATGTCACACGTGTGCAGCGGTCCCTTTTGCTTGGCGGCTTCACACAGCTTTTCATGAAGCTGGAACTGCAGAATGAAACTGACGAAATACCTGCAAGCGAAACAAAAGCTTTACGAACGCCACACGTCTCGTCTAGGCTCTGAAAAGGTTGCTTTTGAAAAAGAAATGCTGGACACGTTCTGGAACTAATGTGTGTCACACTCTCCAGATGAAATGTGGATGATCTGAGAGTCAGCGGTCACGCCTGATGGAAACAAACGGATTCCTTTTGCAGCCTCAGCGTCTGTGTCAAGCTTCCTGCTATTGTGGGACTGCGACATTGTTCAGAAGCCTCACTACAATGCAGGCATACAACGCCACAGTTCCCAGCATGCAATTCGATCGCAACCCTTTGTCCACAAGGCAACTCTGACACAATGAAGTTTGTGCCACTTGCAGTTGCAGGTTGGTCTTTTTTTTTCTTTGGGGAAAAAGTTGCTCAAATATGAACGACGCAGTGTGACCCAGCACGCAGAGGCTGATTGGGTTTGATACCTGATATACGGCGTGTTTCCAGGGATGTGGTATTTCGCGCCGGCATCAAAGTGCTCCTCTGTGCGCCTGGTGGGTGGGCAGATTCCTTGATATTTTGTCCTGCGGAGAGAAATCAGACACGGAGGAAATTGAGGCCGTGCTGGCGGGGAGACGCACGACAAACAACTTGTTAGTTCTTTACGTTTCCATTAACTGTCGGCCAGGCATGCGCCCCCGTTTTCCAGTAATACATCACTTCGCACAAACACTGGCACGCTGAGGTCTGAACGGCGGCCAGTGCAACCACCGCAGTCCTCTCCTGTTACTACAGAGCAGGTTGACATCATCTGCAGCAGTACTCAGACTCACAGGAGGAGCAGGAAGAAGCAGTGGCTAATTCTGAATTCAAAGGCTTTATAATAGGAGCATTTGATGATTATTCTGCAATGAATGACATTTGCATATAATTTACTGGATTTGTGCTCGATCTGCTTATCCTGGAATTATGTTGTGAGTCCAGAGGTAATTTTGGATGACTTTGAAAGCACTTAAAGCTTCTTTTGTGTCTGTTTTTGGTGAAAGTAAGCAGCTATGTTTTGCAGAGGTGAAAGATTCTACGCTCTTCCATCAGAACCTTACAAGACAGTAGCCGCAGCTCAGTTCTCTGTGCAGCTTCCTACCTGAGGTACCACCAGTCGGAGTTGTAGCGATCTGGAGGCGTGCGTCCGCTGAAGACGCCCCACCTCCACAGGTCGATGAGGTAGCCGAAGGGAAGGAAGGCGATCTTCTCCAGGGCCATCTTCAGCAGGTAGTTGGTGTCGGTTTCTGGAAGACACACAGCGCGGGAATTTCAGGCACAAGTTGGAACGAGTTCAACCAGCGGCCCCGTGTTGGCAAATCTCCGGCGCCGTCTTTTGCGGTTGTGGCCTTATTCCCTTTCTCAATCACGCCAGGCAAGTGTTTCTAATCGCCGTTTAGAAATGTGGCAATTCAAAGTCACGCGCAAGACTTCAACACGTTCGCATAAAAGAATATTCAATTCAAAGTAAAGTGAGTGTTCTCACTGTTGTCAGAGGTCAGAGTGTCCAGCAGTCCAATGGTGTTCAGGTGCTTCGGCGTGGAGACGGAGAGGGACAGCACATCGCCGATGGCCTCGTGGAAACCGGGGTTGGCGCCACGCCGGTACCCCACAGGCTGGTCTTTGTACTGCAGGTAGTACTGGATGTGTCCCATCTCGTGGTGCACGGTGAAGAGCTGCTCCATGGTCACTGTGGTGCACTGCTTTATCCTGCACAGCATCAGAGGACGGTTGGGTCTGACTCACTTGACCCGGCGACCTGGAAAAGTATTCAACTGGTCCACCCAGCAGAGCCCTTCTACCTGAAGTCCTTGCGGTTGTAGAAGTCCCAGGCGGAGGCGTGACACACCACCTCGCGGCCCTCAGGCTTCACCAGCATGGAGCCTTCCCAGAACTCCTTGGGCATTGGCTCCAAACCCAGAGAGGTGAAGAACTCCTCGGCCACTTGGAACATGTACGTGGCATTGTAGCCCTGCGAGGAGGAACGAGCCACATCATCGTTCAGCCTCCTCTTTCAAACATCATCACTGTTGTTTTACAACTCCAGGGAGACGTTTCAGGTTCATGATGACATTTTTCTGCGGCTCAACTCCGCCCTGAGCTCCCTCCTACAGGATCCAGCTACACAAAGTCCTTCCTTCATACTTACTTTTTTGACCATTTCGTCCGTCACCTCGATGTTGGGTTTGCTGGGAAATGGGATCATCATACCGTAAATGTTGTTCCAGGTCTGGGCCCACATATTTCCTGAAGGTGAGGAAGAAAACGGTGTGAGGCAAGTCTTCCTGGTGTTACGTGATACTCCCGTCTCAGGCAGTCGAGGAAATGCCGACCGGCAGCGTCATTCTTTCGCTGCACAGATAAGGAAGCTGACCTAAGAGGTGGGCCGGGATGGGTCCTCTCAGATTGATGTACTTGGGCCCGTACTGCTTGTAGAGCTGGCGGCGGACGAAGGCGTGCAGGTTCAAGTAGAGCGGCTGGATGGTCCTGTACAGTTTGTCTATGTCGTCTTCAAAGGTCTCCGACTCATACCAGGAGCGCCAGTCAGCACCAGTGTCTGCAAATCCTGAAAAAAGACCAAGAAACAATTGATTTTCCAGGAGTTAGAAGAATATATTTGTAGCAGTGAGAATGTCGGTATTTGAAAGGACAATGGGAAGCACTTACCATCAGCTTGGGAGGCTTTATTGCTGAGCTCCACAAACTTGGGATAATGTTCTTTCAGAGGTACACCTGAGGCGTTGTGCCAGCCCTCCCACGCATACAGCAGCTTCTTGTAGCTCCTGGAGTTCGCCATGATTTCTGTAAGATCTTTGATGGTGACAAAAAAAGGAAACTGTTACTCAGGCCAACTCAGAAACAGAGGAGAAAGTCTGAGCTCGTGTTGTCTCCATGCCACACGTCACAACTGCAACGTTTTTCCGAGACAGTCTCATTTGACTTCAGGTTTCTTCAGGAAGACGAACCGACGCACGACTCCAGAGATTAGCTCTGAGTGATGGCGACTCGGTGTCACTGCGGGACCCGCTTAAAACAATGTTTATCTTTGAGATGCCAAAAATAGGAAGTGAAGGTGAGGAAAAGGTGAAAGTTGGAGGCCGCAGAAGACAGTTGATCCAGTGGAAAATGTGATTAGTGGAGGGCTTTGTTGTTGTACTGACATCACTGTTTAACTGCGATGGGCTGCGGAGTCTCTTGATGTTCTCACTTTGTCCTGCACTCAGATTTAACCCTCGATGGAATTTTATGGATCTTCACTGACACTGGTTAAAGCACCCATTGATTAGTGGTTTTTCATTCATTCGACTACAGACAACAGAATTTTACCCAAAAAGTAACATACTTTCATTGTACAAATTTTTGTAGGCTCCACCTTCACACGAGTTAATACCTTGAACCACTCTAAGAGCAACACCTTCTCAGAAAAGCAATTGTTTTTGGTCTTCAGCGTCGCTGTGTGCGTTGGCAGTCCTTGCTGAGGCCTGGTCTAGGTGGAGGGTGCTGACAGAGCTCCACGGACCATTGTTTCAAACGAAGGTCATGTTTCGTTGAAAGCCCCCCGCGCCTGATGTTTCGCGAGCGTTTCACTCGACACTCCACGACACATCCACGCCACTTCCTGTGGAGAGCTCTCTGAAGTCATTTGCCCATCCTGTTACTTCCAACAGCTGATAAGATCTCGACCACTTACAAGTGTTTTTCTTCCCAGACTTCCCCTCCACATTGTCGCTTGTTGTTCAAAGCTGCGCCGTTCCAGCTTTTTTTTTTTTTTTTTTCATCGAAGCTCCGCGACATTTCTATCAAATTCAGGCTTTTGGAGGCGAACATTCGTTCTGGCAAAGTGTTTACTCACGAGGTTCGAGGCTCCAGCTGATGTTTGGCTGTGGGTGCACTTTGGCGGTTGAATAGATATTGTCCATGGTGCTGAGAATCGTGTTGTACTGCAAACAAGAGAGACGTTCCCTGATGACCCAGAGCTCACTGCTCACAGGTGTGTTTTCCTGCTACCGACCGTGAGAATCAAACTCACCTCTTGTCGCTCGTTCGGGGGAAGGTTGGCGGCGCCGAGAATCATGACCTTTTCGATCAGCTTGCGGTTTCGAGGTTCAAGAGCGTCGAGGACCTCGCGGGGGAAGACCTGCTTTGCCTTTGACCCCCAGGCCTCAGAGAAGGCCTGCTCATCGAGGGAGGCGTTGACCTGAGGAGGAGAGGAGCGAGAAGGCATATCTTTTAGGAGCTGCATGACAAAATAAAAGTCCTGAACTTCAAACAATGCCACAGTGCAGCGGCAATGGCCATGTAGCATCAGTCATTAACCACATGCGAGGCAGGAACGTTATCTCCCCGTGTGGTCGCTTATCCTTATCTGACCACAACAGCCTTTATCAAAGGTTTATTTTAATGCCAGATTTGCAACAGGTAAACGACTGCCAAGCGAAACATCCTGACTCTTTTCCCCTTCTTTTTTTATAGATGTTGGCCAAAATGCGACTGACAGAGACAGAGCAACAATGAACAAGCTGGTGTCAGGGAGACATAAAGTTACTGACGTGTGACTGTAACATAAGGATGTCAGGGGACGTGGAGAGAGAGAGAGAGAGAGAGAGAGAGAGAGAGAGAGAGAGAGAGAGAGAGAGAGACGCTGTGTGCATGAGAAGCTGCTCTGTGTTTGACATTTATGGTCGGAAGAGTTATTCAAACAGTCCTCTCGACACTTTCTCCACAAGATTGGATTTTGTGGCTCACAGTGAAGCATCTCCAGCGCTGGATGGACGGATTACTCCGCGGTTATGTCTCCGACATTCATGGTTCCAGAGGTGATCTCTGACATTTCATCTCACGCGCTCCCCAGAAGAAACCCGGGTTTGTTTTCCCGTCAACGGCCACTCTCGCAGCGAGAACCGCGTCAAAACCTTCCACTCAACTCCCCTCTGGGATCGATAAAACATTCGACGGGTCGGCGAACGCGAGAAAATCCGTGGCTCAAGGATGAGGTTCAGAAAGGGCCTTTGTCGCCGCGGTGCACGTGCTCGCCCGCGCATCGGCTGCGTCTGAGGAGCTTTTCTTTATGGCTCCGCGGAAGGTCGCCGACGCCCTCTGAAGGAATGGATGCTGTCAAGGCTGCAGTGAAACCCTGCGCAGTGTATCAGCTCCGTATTGACTTGTCTCATTCAAAAAGATAAAGTGCGGCTTTGTGACCGCGCTGCAAAAACAACTGGGAGATTTACATAGTTTACACTGTGTCGTTTGAAAACATACAAAACAGATCAGACTCCTCCATTGTAAGACGTTCACATCAACATCTGGTTCACACGGATCCTGTCCAGAGTGACAGAGCGCCATCTTCTTCCCGGTGTTTTTTTTGAAGCCTCTCTTATCCCGTTTTCACAAGAATAACAGGCTGAAAAGGAAAAAGAAGTGGTGGCAGCGAGCTGAAGTAATAACTCTGACCTTTGCGCTCTTCCTCTCATTCTCTGCCTTACTCTCAGTCGCCTTTTTCTTTCCAGCCTGCCTGGACTCATCCATCCTCACGGATAATCACGTTTTCACAGCACAGAAACACAATAAAGATAAGGATGTAGCGATCTTTTTCCCCCGCTGATATTGTTTCCACCAAGGTCTTTCCGACACACATTTACAGAAACTCACTCGTCGGCGGATCTTTTACTCTTCTTTACTCTGGAACTCTTTTGTGTGTGTTAATGTTGCCTATCCCTGAAGTCAGCCAGCGCAATGAAAAGGCAGTAAAGTTAATATTAGATATCAAATATTCATCATATATCATCCATTGATTCATCTTATCTCACTTTTCCACTTGCTCACCCTGGGTGAGGACCAGACACACCCTAGACGGTCAACAGTCATCACCAACACATTGAACAGCTCAGTGTCACCATTTTGACCACACCTGCCTGTTTTTTGGGACTGTGCCCGCACACCCAGGAAGAACATGCAAAACTCAGCACAGAAAGGCCCCCCAGGTTTGAACCCAGGATCCTCCCACTGTCAGGCCAGCGTGCTGAGCACTGCATCACGTTGCAGAAAGTCTCTCCCAAACTCCAGCAGAACCGTCATCCCAGTCGGGCGTAACAGCTGCCAGTGAGCCGCAATGGGTGAGCCTGTGGTCTGATTGAGGGCAGCTGCTCTTCCATTCTGGGTTTCAAAGGGCTTTTGTCATTCGTACCTTTTTTTTCCCCATCACTTCTTAATGTGCGGGAGGGTATTCTGTTTGATTCTCTGCACGTCTAACGCGAGTCTCTTCTGCACTCGGAGCAGATCACCCTCACCTCTGAGGCTGGGGAGAGAAACTCAGTTAAATGCATACATTTGCATATTTCATTCCAGTGGCTGAGCGATGCCTCCGTGTAATTCCATCCACCGGCTACGGACGGCAGTCGATTTTTCTCTCATTGTGATCAATTCGCGGTGCGGAATACACCGAATGCCAGCGCTGGAAAATATGCTCCGTCGAGCCAAAGTTACAAAGTTCGCCCCCTGGCTGCCACATCAGATGGAGCTCAGCACGCCGAGTCGCTGCCAGCCAAACTTCAAACTGTTCAGAGGAGTTAGAGAAAGAAAAGAAGGATAGAAGCCACAAGCTCTTTCTCCTCCGAGCCCTGCAAGTGAAGTGAGTTTCTGCAGTCTGACCCTGCTGAATAAGGCCGGCTGTACACCTGTTTGGTGTGTGAGGGGGACCTCTGTTCAAAGCCTGGACAGTGGACTGAAATCCTGTGGTGACAGCTGTTCAAGCACTCGCATTTTAGGAAGAGAGAGAGAGAGAGAGAGAGAGAGAGAGAGAGAGAGAGAGAGAGAGAGAGAGAGAGAGAGAAAGAAGAAGAGAAGAAATTCCTGCAGGCTTTCTCCCTTCAGCCACTCAGATGGACTTTTAGCTCCGTGAGCTGGTTGCAAACAATTGCACGCTAATATTCTGGTATACGTGTGTATGCCTATGGTGCCTGAAGGCAAGTCAACAGTCACTTCACACCTCTGCTGTTTCATTGGATCCCACAACATCCTGTCTGGAACACGTCACCTCTGCTGCCTCAGTTGTTTGGAAAAACAAATCCCAAGCTTGTGCGGTGGTGCAACTTTAATATTCTTGCAGACCTGTTATGTTGTAATCCCGCACAGCTTAATGCAAAAAACATTTCAGGAGTGCTCGCAAAGAGTCGTTTTATGAGCTGGAAACGCTGCAGGTGCAGGGGAATTAATCGGCCGGGTTGAAAGTATGAAACATAATACGTGACATCGTGAGACCCCAATGGAAACGCATTCAAAAAAGTGAAGGCGCTCGCACCGCAGGCGCTCAGATCACATTTGTGGTTCCAGGAAGACGCAGGCCGAGTTGGCGGCGCTGAGAGGAAACTGAGCATGTAATTCTGGAGGGAGATGAATGGTGGTAATCTCCAAGTCAAGCAGAGCAAAAGCTCCACAGAAAACCTTTGACCCCTGCATGCATGTGTGGTGACGGGATGTCAGCGCTGGCGAGGACTGATCTAAACAGGACAGTTAAATAATAACAAGAGTGAGGGAAGAGTCACTGAGCTCAGGACCCCCCTTCCCCCCCCCCTCCCTTCAGGCAGCAGGTCTTACCTGAAGCTTGGAGTTGTGGTCCGTGATGTTGGTGTTGTAGGTCCAGCTGGCCGAGACGCTGTGGAATAAGACTTCCTCGGCCGTGCTGTTGTAGTCGTCGAGGAACCTCAGGGCTTCTTCGCTGGTGTTTGCGTAGATCCCGGGCAGCCAGCTCTCTGGCAGGGCTTCAGAGAGCCCCAGGGCGGGCAGCAGCACCAGCGCCCACCCAAGAAACCTGCCCGCACCGGTAGCCATGGCGGGCTCCCACCAAAAGGCAGAGTGGAGGAGAACGGCGGACAGTTGCTTGGACAGCTCTAAAAATACACGTGCTCCAGTGAAGTGAGAGAGCGCACCTTCCCCCTGGAGCTGTTGTCTCATCCACTCCTTCACGTCTTCCTCCTCAGCCTTCCAGCCGGGCTGCTGGTGAAATGCACAGGAGCCAACGCCAGCCTCTTTTTAAGTGTCAGTTTAACCCAGCCCACACTTCTCTGCAGCCGTCCCTCGCACCACTTTACAGCCCTGGCCCCCTGGGGGGGGGGGGGGGGGGGGGGGGGGGGGGGGGG
>JASSRZ010000086.1:11326862-11343734 GCA_032164315.1 Malacoctenus gilli | reverse complement strand
AGCACTGGACACATCCCCCCCCCCCCCCCCCCTCTACCAGTTCCCTTTTCTTACTCCTATCTTCCCTCCCTCACTCCTCCCCTCTCTCTCTTTCTTTTCTCTGACTCCCAACCTGCCAGGACTCAAACGGCTGGCATTATCTGTGATCACAGCCAAGTTTCTATGACAGTGGAGGATAAGCGGTGAAAATATGACACAGTGGTGCACCGTGCCTCGCCTCAGCTGCCTGCTCGTCTCCCTGCAGCGTGGTGGCTCTTCAGCAACCAGCAGTGGAGTGTCTGGGAGGGACTCCACATACTTTGCGCTCAGTTCCCTCCTTCAGCTCAGGCGCAACAGAGAGAGAGAGAGAGGGGGGGGGGGTTATAAAAGCAGGGGAAATGAAAGAGAGCAGGCGGGGAAGTGGAAGGTGGTGTGTGCGGGGGGGGGTCGATTCAAGACACAGGCTTGAATGGGCTCGGAGAGATTAGCAGAAAAGTGAGAGAGAGGCTCAGAACGGTGACAGGACTCACCTTGAACTGTCTCTGTGACACAAAACCCACAAAACCTGATCTGCATACAGAGACAAAGACAACATCCAGTTTTCGTTCAATGGTGCGACGTTGCATCTTGTTCGTCGACACACATACGCCCCCGCACCCACCACCACCACCACCACCACTGTGTTCCACAAGTGTGATCAAAGAACACATGTTCAGGTTAACCGCAGAGACGGTTGGCAGGTCTTTGTGACAGCTGTCAGGCTGTGGAGGGAATTTCAAGTTGTTTTTGTGAATCTTTTGTTGTAAAAATAGCGGGTATGAAAATGATTAATCCCCCCCCCGTAATGCGCCGTGCCACAGTTTTCATTTCAGTGCAGGTTTCACGGAGTAATTGTTGCATTGTGGGATTAACGCCTGAGAGTGAATGTAAAAATATTCGGCTGAGCTCTGTTTATTTTTCCTGGAACAGCAAACAGTCATTGTCCCGCTGTAATTACCGAGTAAACAGACAGAATTCATGGTGGCGGGATCAGCCCCGAACGGAGGCTCCTCCGAGACGCATTCGGAGAGAGTTTGTTCGGGGCAAAACGGTGTCGATGCTAAAATGACCCACAAACACAATTCAAAGTCAATCGCACACACGACCCACAAGCTCCAGAAAGAGACCGAAGCACAGTGTGCAAAAACCAGCGATTAAGAAGATGAGAAAAATGGATGTCAAAGACGCAATGGAAACATGCATCCATCTGTGAATTCATCCCTTCATCCATCCTGCCTTCCCAAAGATGTTCCCCAGACGCGCGTTCTCCCTCGATCCACGCATCTCGTGTCTTTTCTTGAGCACGTGTCTGCAACTTCGCCATGTGCATCCTCCCAGTGACTGACAGCCGCTTTATTGCACGGGCAGGTGAGCTCTTTACAACAGTCATGCGGCCCGTTGAGCGGACACCGAGTGATGCTTTCAGAGGCCTAATTGGGCGAGCGTGACCTTCACTCTGCAATCTCAGTCAGTTTTATGGCACCATGTTGACGTGAACGCGATTAGCTTGTTGTTGACGGTGGAGCCGAGCGACAATTTTCCGACGCTTCGAGCCTTGTTCAGAGGAGCACTGCCTGGTTTCACACACGGCAAAAGTGTTTCACTCCGGTATCGCGGAATTTGGTCAGAACTCGTGTTTCCAGCAGTCTGGCTGGTTTCAGACGAATATGATCGAATTCAAATGCTGTGTGAGAACATGAACAAGTCGCAGCCGTTATCGTCTGAGGTGTGGATGCACGTGATGGGTTTGAACGCTCTGACAGGGGGGGCTGAAGGTTTTGGCGCGCTGTAACCAAACCAGGGGAATACAAGCCGGAGCTGCTGAAGCGGAGCAGTGACTGAATGAGGCCAGGAAACGCACGCTTTTAGAAAGACGCCGTTGGATTCCGACACCAATAACTGAACAGAACAACAACACATCAGCAGCAAAATATGTTTTCAGGAAATGAGGACGATTAGTACTGGCTGTTCAATGGGCTCTCGTTGATATCACTGGGCGCTCAAACTGCTTCAAATGAGCCAATAAGAGCCTCCATCACCCTGATAACAACCGATCAGCTGCAGTAAACTAATAAAGGTTCCCCTGTGATGCCTTCTGGACGCAATAAAACTAATGAATGTCTTACTGTTTGATTTACAAGGACCAACAATCTGCTTTCATGCAGATGGCAAGTTCTGCTATTAAAACAAAAAGTCAAATAATGATAAGATAATTCAAACCATTACTTGATTGCTCATAAAGCCTTTCCAAGGATGATTAGAATGTAGTTTAAGCTTGCTGACACTTCATCTTTAAGCTAAATAAGCTGAGGACCCTTTTATGTAATTCGAGCAAAGAAAAACCTCAGGCTTTTATTGTGAAATTCAACGCTGCATGGCAGTGTTTGAGACGTCGTCTGTCCCCTGTGACCTTCGGGTGCTCAGATGTCACGTTTGACCTCGGTCACACAGATATCTCGTGGGGGGGGGGTAACAAACATCTTGTGTGTTTCTGTTCACGTACTTGCTAAGAACGTGCAGCACAGGTCAACATGTGAAGGAGCGGGCAGATTATTGACAGGATACTTGTTATCTGGGCCGACAGCTGGGTGTTGCGCCGTGATGCCTGATTAAGGGAGGGCGAGGTGACTCCTCGGACCCGCGCTAATGTCTCTGTAAGTAAATCGGAAAAGGCGCAGAGTACAGGAACCGTGGCGAGAGATACGACAAAAATAATTTCACACCCCTGATGGGAAAAAGGAAGTTTTGTGTCACGAGATCCAATCTCTCTCTTTCTTTCTATTCCAAGGCTCCCACTGAAGAAAGTTTGAGAGCAGAAGGGCAGCAGGTGCCTGCAGACTAATTGGAATTGAGTTCACGGCCGCGTGTATCCGGAGACAATAAAACTGTCCGCGAAGAGCGTTAACTGCCGCCACCGTGTGCGTCCGCGTGCGTGCGTGTGTGTGTGTGTGTGTGGGTGTGGGTGTGAGGGTGTGTGTGTGTGCGTGAGTGCGCGCGTGCGTGCGTCCTGTCAATGTAGTTTTCCTGCCATCTCCGGCACAATAATTGAATTTGGCTTTTCCTTTAATGGAACTCTGTGGAGTGTGGAGGGAGGCTGTGATAGCGCACAACATCCAATCTCCACAAGCAGGCATATGCCGCACACCACTGGACATGGGGCCCTCCAGGGCTGCACGTGCGCGCCCGTGTGTGCGCGAGCGAGCGCTGCCGAGAGTGAGGCGACACGTCGGCTTTATCGCGCCGCCGTGAGACGCGGCCGCTTCGCCCGCCGCTTTCGATCAACGCGCGACTCTGCATGACTCTGCTCTGTTGGTCAGGATTCTACAAAGATAAGAAGTCGAAATGTCCTCCCTTTCACGTGCCATCATCAGCAGATCAGTGATCAGTTGTACATGATACGTCTCAAAAGTTCCATCAAGATTCCTAAAAATGACAAAATGAGTTCTTTTTGGAATATACAAAACTTGTTTTGATATCAAATTTGGCACCGCGACACACGCAGGGATTCGCCTGCGATGCTATTCACATTCTGCCATTGGTTTCACGCTGACTAACAGCCACTGGTGGTAACACGCCAACAAACGCAGCAAAAGACTCCAAAAAAAAAGGCATCTGAGGAGAACACTGCTGCTGGCAGACGAACACGGACACAAACAGCGAGAGATTCAAAATAGCTCCAAAAGTGGACATTTTGGAGCTGGTAGCGCGGTGCTGCAGTGGTTAGCGCCGTCACCTCAAAGGACACTGGAGTTTGCATGATCTCCACATGTGGTGGCGGGCCGGTGACCCTATGTCAGCTTGGACATTGACCCGTCTGACCCTGAATCCGATGGTGCCAGAATTAGAAGGAGAAAGAATCAACACTCTGAATGTTCTTCGAGGACGGAAATGTACCCAACGTGCTGACTTGTGTCGCTTTGAAGAGCAAAGCTGCGAGACTGTGGGCTGAGATACATTTTTATGTGATAAGTCTCCAAAATCTGCAAGTGGAGCAACACAATTATACAGCGTGAAAACAAACAAAAATAAAGTCATACATCTCCTCAACAGCCTCATTGTTAGGAGCCAGTTCGGCAACAGCCTCCCATCAAGGCTGCGTACCATCAAGCAGGCTTTAGGGCGTCACTATGCACACACGCAGACAGTGTGGATCCATGAATGCGATTTTCATGGGGGGGGGGGGGTGAAGTCGCAGCTCAGGGTCCCATTTTCAAACCAAAGTGCTGCTTTGCCACTCGGATGGTTCCAATGTGTAAACAACACCATAAAACAGCGGTGTGCCATTTCTTGCTATCCCGCCTGATACGCGTGTTGGTCTCGGGTTGGAGTACAGCTAATCTGCAGTGTGTGAGTGTGTGTGTGTGTGGGGGGGGTGATACACTATCATACCCAAGTTTTATTGCTGAGCCTTTTCACACAGACGTGAACCGTCTCCTGAGGACGTGTTTAATAACTCCACGGTTGCACATTTGGGGCCGAAAAGGGAAATGAGACAATGTCTGAGGTTGATGAGGAGGCAGCAGCAGCAGCGTAAGTATAGAGCGTCCTGCTCCTCAGCTGCTGCTCTCCACTCTATTCCCGCATGAAGCCACTTCTTGCTGCCTAAGCATAGTGCGTCAGATGATGACTGCCTCGCCGTGCACCCGAATGGCGACATCTTTCCAAGCAGGATTTGTGCTGAATGGACTGGAAATATATTCTAATTTATACGCTTTGGCTGATTTATTTTTTAATGGATTCGGGTTTGAGGAGATAATGTGCTTGGGTGAGACAAAAGGAAGCAAAAATTGTGACATATTTAGCAGTAATCTGACTGCTTCTGACCAATCATCACGGCTTCTCTTCACAAAAACAAATTACCAGTGAACTTTACCATTTACATAACAGCGAATAATACCTCCAGATTGAGCTGAGCACAGAGAAAGAAAAAGTCCAATAAAGAAATAAGACCAAATAAAATTCGTTATCACATAACAGAAATCATGATTGTCACACGTGTTGCATCACAACCAGCTGCGCACAGCATGACTTGAATGACTTGAATGACTTAACAAACTGAACTACTCAGAACAACATCATCTGTTGATTGGCTCCATGTTGGTCAATAAAGGACAAAGAGAACCCTGGTGGTTCCAGTGTCCTTCTGCACCAGCTTCCAGAACAAAAACAATAATACAACACAAAATCTGAGGACCCCCTCTCTGATCTGTGATTTACTAATCAATTACAGTGAAGCTGACACTGGCAGGAACACACAGGCTCACAAACATAAAGAAGAACCTCCAAAATAAAAGCTGTGAACTGTTTCTAGGATCTACACTGGATGAGTGAATATGATTTATTTGAGTTTTTCTTCATGAATGCCACTTTAATTGTTCCTTCAAATGAACCTAAAAATATATTTACATGATTATTATGCAGCATCCCCCATTCAAGGGGGTCGACGGTGGTCCATACCTGTTGTCATGGTGCCACTGGCCTTCCTCGCGTTCCCGCCCCTGAGTTCAGTCTTCTTTTCCCTCAGTTTAAGATCTGTTGGTGATAAGAGAAGCGCTCGAGCACCACCCATGGGCGACCTGTGCACATATCTGTGCGACCGAGTGTGTATTTTTCAGCTATGACAGTGCTTATTCCGACTTTGGTGGAATTAGAAAATGAGTGGGTAATGTCAGCGTTTGACATTTCAAACAAACCCAGAATCAGACGAGTTTTTATCATCCGAAGCAGAGTCCATGAGGAACCGGCAGCACCGGGTCTCCAGCACGGGTCATACTGCAGGAATGATTTCTTGTGACTGCACTGACCTCTAGTGGATGAAACAAGAAGTGCAAGGCGTAAACATTGAAGTCTGGAAACACCCGATAACGTTTAGTGTATTAATAATTCGCTACAATAAAGTTAAAAAAGCAGTATTGTTCAGCAGTCACAACGCGTTTAATACTTTTTCTTTGTCATTTTTCTTTTGTTTGTGTCGGCCCGTGTTGTCTGCGGTGTTTCCTGCCGGGTGCAGCCCTGCCCCGCCACCAGCCGCACTCAAATCCTCACCCTGCGGTGTTTTCCGCCTCCGCCTCCCCCCAGCCTCTCCTGTCTCACACTGACAGTTCGCACATACCTCTCCGGGACATCGGGCAGGCAGAAGTTAGAGGTTAAAAAAGAAAAGAAAAGAAGAAAAGATAAACAACAATAAGAAGAACAACAAACTTCTTCCAATGGTAGGTGATCGATGCCAGTGTTAGAAATGTCGGAGCGAAAGAGTTTTACAGAGGTTATTACTCAGATATTAGAGGAAGCGCCGACAGCCAGGAAGGGTCTCGTTGATAACCACAGCAACCTCCTGCAAGTGGCTGAATACTGCGAAAAGAACTACTTACAGGTGAGTTCCATCCGGACAAGACCGCAAATCTTCGCAGTTTCTTTACGATTCTTTGGTGACCACCGATGTCTTTGAATGTGACTGATGAGCCAGGCGGAGGACCCCACCAAGGCGGTGAATGAAGCCAAGGCTCTGGCCACCCAGGCTCTGGCCAGTGTGACCTACCAGATCAACAGCGTGGCCAGCACGCTGCTGAGGCTGTTGGACACTCAGGCCGCGCAGGTCAAAGGCATGGAGTCCTCCGTCAATCTGCTGTCACTGGTGAGGGAACGCAAAACGGGGGGGACAGACAGACAGACACCTGAGATTTGTCCTGTTGGGGCGCAGCTCATGTTCAGGCACATCATTCCTCTCAGTTTGATGTATATTGTTGTGATGATTCATCTGATGCTGAAATACCTTCAAAACAGTGACTTTTCTTACTTAAATATACTTCTCACTGCTGTTTTTAAAGTATGTGTGTGACCAATTGGTTCGCCTGATGAGCCCACAGCAGTAGGACCCCTGCTCGTCACTGTGGTCCTGAGTTTGCTCTTGTACAGGATCTATATTTAGGACTGTCTCGTGGAGCTTCCCGTGCGCTTTCACTCACCGCTGCCATTTTCTGCTGCAGGCTGCAGCCATCCACTTCGAGAAGGTGGCCAGGAGAGAGATCGGCGTGTTCGCCGCCCCCAAAAACCGGACCCGCTGCAAGCCGCTGGCCCCCCCGGCCTCGGGGAAGGAGTCGCAGAGGGGCTACTCGCGGGTGCCGATCTCCTACAGCGCGCTGGACTCCGTCGGACACTGCTTTCAGGTGAAGGGGGGATTCAAATCGCCAAGAGATGTTTCTGATTGGACTGGAGCTGGTGGTCTTCTGTGGCTTCACTTTCAAATATGCTGTGATTGCAGGTCACTGAGCAGCAGCAGCAGCAGCAGCAGCAGCAGCCCAGGAAGAGGACGGACACCATCGAGAGCATTCAGAGCTCCGCAGACGTCCCTGTGTATGTGAAACACGCTTTAGTGCTTCATGTCACACATGCAGTTTCTGGGTTCTGGGACTTAATGCTGTTGATTCAGGTACGAGTGTGACGTCGCTGTTTGTTTTTGTGTGTCCTGTGTTCAGATCCAACTTCGGCCTGGCTGTGCCTCTTCCTTCAGTCCCCACCCTGCAGAGCGCCTCCAACCCCGGCGACAGCAGCCTGCCCCCGCCTCCTCCGCCCGCTTCTTCCTCCCCTTATTCAGACCTGAACCTGTCCGATCTGCCTCCTCCTCCGCCAGCCTCCTCCTTTCCCTCCCCCACCACCTTCCCCTCTCCACCCCCTCCACCAGGCGGTCAGATCCCTCCTCCTCCACCTTTGATAGGGTCAGGCTCTATGTCCCCTCCTCCGCCCCCACCTCCCCCCATGGCTGGCAGTGCCCCTCTCCCTCCACCACCACCACCTCCGCCAGGGTCAGGCACCGCACCTCCTCCTCCCCCGCCTCCCCCCGCGGCTGGAGGTGCCCCTCTTCCTCCTCCACCCCCACCTCCGCCAGGATCAGGCGCGGCACCACCACCTCCACCTCCACTCCCTCCTTTGTAGGTCAGATGCG
Organism: Malacoctenus gilli; assembly: GCA_032164315.1. Lineage (NCBI taxonomy): Eukaryota > Metazoa > Chordata > Actinopteri > Blenniiformes > Labrisomidae > Malacoctenus > Malacoctenus gilli. The sequence goes on along the minus strand of JASSRZ010000086.1, from coordinate 11,335,774 downwards.
CACAGTTTTGGGATCGAGGTGCAGAAAGTGCAGCGTGGGGAACATTTTCGGTTGTGAGCTCAACGTTGGGCCTAAATAAAAGCAGGAAAACAGTGTGTGTGGTTCAACCTTGACGGTTTCCAGGATGTCGAGTTATGGGTGTAAAAGAAGAAATGCTGTTGTGCTCAAGAATGAAGAAGCAAACCTGACAACAAACTCAAGCAGGAACCTTTTTTCAAGGGAAATTCCCTCGTTTCAGGGTGAATTCTGGCCACATCGAGAGCAGCTGCGGGAATTCTTCCGACGTGTTTTAACAGCGCCTCCACTGCATTCCTGCCAAACAAGCTGAAACACAGAATCCGCTGCTTCCAGGCCGTCCTCTTCGCCCCCCCTCTCAGCTCAGAGACTCAGCGTCCTCTGTGGGTCTCCGGCGCTTCCAGGTGGAGCAGCCAGTGGCCGCTAATGCAGCAGCAGCAGCAGCCGCCGTCCCTCTGCCGGGTGCTCAGAGTCGTGGTTGAGGAGTCGCTCGCGTCACCGAGTCATTCTTCTCCAAACGGGACTCGAACTGAGTCGGTAGTACTTCACCTGAGCTGCTTGGCTGCAAGATGAAAGTAAGCTTCAATTTCAACATGAAAAAAAAGGTTAAATCAGTCAAGAAAAGCTGGATTTCATTGAGCAGGACCTGAAATGAAAGAAGCAGCTGGATCAGACACAGAACCTCCACATAGTTAGACTTTGTGGCACATATGCCAAACATTGGGCTCAACAAAGGATTTGTGTTCACAAAAACAGTGACTACTTCAGCTTTAAAGACTGTATGTGCTCACTGGGTGATGTAAGGATAGGAGGAGATAAAGAGCTACCTTTGAACTTTCTGTGGATTGCTACACCAAACCCGAAACAGCATGACATGACAAACGGCAAAATGGAGTCACCTCGTTCCAGTTTAACGTGAAATCCTCTTCATCCGTCCTTCATCTTCACACAGGGGGGGAATACATCTACCATGGTCATTTATTACCCTACATTTGAGTGAGTATGTCGTCTGTTCTCAGTGCGTCGGCGGGTGTCCACCTCAGAGGCCGCCTCAGCGCGCTGCTCACTGAAGGGAAGCTGACCTTTGTCTTGCAGGCTCCCCGTGTTGTGCATCGGTGTCGTTCTGTGGATATTCTGCTGCCACTTAGCCAAGAAGCGCAGGGAGGCAGACGGATGGCCGTCCGAGCTGGACGACTCCCCGTCCGTCTACATCATCCCCATGTACGAGGAGGACCAGGAGGAGGAGGAGGAGGAGGAGGCGGAGACGGAGGAGGACGGAGTCATGGACGCGTACGAGGCCTATTTTCGTACTGCTGACGGCGGGCCCCCCGTTTACTGCCCCAGAGACGCCAGTCCACCTCCTCCATACACGGTGGGGTCCTGCTGCACCGCCATGATCAGGCCTCGTGATGGGGATGTCTTAAGACACGTTCAGTCATAACTTATCCGGCTTGTTGTTTCTTTTCCAGCTTGAACCGCCTCCTTATCCCGACCCACCGCCATCATACGCAGACCCTCCTGCTTATTCAGCGCAACCCTGATCTTCCTCCTCCTCCTCTTCAAACTTCCCAACCACCAGCTGTGCCTGCTTGATGGGGGGGGGGGGGGATTGATGGGACCAAATGAATTGTCTGAGTGCAATACTAGTCAGTTCTGCTGTATTTTAGTCTTCAGTCGATGGTGCTTAACAGCAAAACACAGAAACGGTGATCTTTCGTTAAAAGTTCCTCGTCCAATTTTGTCCTTGTTTCAGCTCATGTGGCAACAAATTTGTGGCCATATGCTGTTTTTAACCTATAATCCACGTGTAGCATTTGATATACTTGTAAATAATCCATAGTGAGGCTGAAGAACTCATTTTATGCATACTATCCACTTCCAAGTACCCTGAATGCACCTTTTTCTGTACAGCTTGTACTATTAATATGTGTTCAAAAGACTCATCTGAATGTTTTCGATGTAAAATTCACACTCAGGAAACAAAAAATGTATGTATACCTCTGACTTTTCTTGAAAGTGAAATAAATGACTGATCTGATTCTATCAATAATATCACTGCTTCTTATTAACAAACATATTTACATTGTTGAACCATGAATAATTCATGTTTTCATTTACATTTTAAACATCTTCCCAAACTTTTTGGAAGCACAGGAGCAAACCAGTCGATGGATTCGTTTGGCTCAACATGCAGCAGAAGTATGAGGACTCAGGTCTGCGTCCCTGCGCCTTTAAACAAGACAATGAAGCCGTAAAAACCCATCAAACTGTGCCCTTCCCTTCCCTGAGTGACACATTCTCCTGCGGAGGCGACCAGCAGGTCAGCACAGTGTGTGGAATGATTTGGGATCCCAAAAAAAGGTAAAACTCTTCACGGTTCATAGCGGGGGTCAGAAACGGCTCATCACGGGACTATTAGGGATGACCGATGCACTGAAATGTGCCATTTCTGTTTATTTTGACATGTGGTTGTAAAAGTGGGCAGTTTTATAGGATGAAGGTTCACAGCGAGCTGGTAAAAGTCAGACCGAATCAAGATCGGACGGGGGTTTTTTTTCTCTCTTGTGTTTTGGACATTTCTTTTCATTTTCTTGAGCTGAATCCTGTGGGCAAAGCAGCGCGGGGTCACTGCAGGTCGTTATCCTCCGGTTGGACCGTTATTAGCTCTCAGCGTCTCATGTCACGGCTGCGGCGGAACTCACATAAACTACAAGAGGACGGCTGACACTTCACTTCCTGTGACATAATTTCACACCTGCTTGTTTTTGTCGGTCACACGGTCCCATCTCGGGGAAGACTGCCGAATCCTCGCTGCTGCTTCTGCTGCTGCACGCAGAATGCAAACGTTCAGCAGTGCGTCGCACAGTTCAACCAGAAGATGAGATGATCCACAGCCACGATGACCTGAATTATAAATATATCAAACAGTAAATCACAGTCACTCCTCTTGTCAGGAGTGTTTATTTTTCATTGTTTTGTTGATTTCAAGAGGTGACGAGGCCCAAACTCACTCCACGTTGTGTTCTTCCTCCCAGTGATGTCTGCAGGCTGGCATAAATGCACCAATGGCTTCGGTAGTGAATATCTTGCAATACATGTGAGTGACCGATCAGGTCGAGCTGCACGTGACACGCCGGTCGCGGCCAGACGAACCGGTGTTGACGCGACGTGAACATGTGTGTCCAGATTCCCGGTGCTGATGGTGTCCATCGCTGCCATCCTGCTCTGCTTCTACCTGTACTCCAAAAGGAAAAGGTCCTCGTACGACGTCACCGCACCGACGGGCCGCGCCGACGGCGCCACGCCAGTCGACACGGTTTCCTCCCCAGATAACCAGACCGAGGTGGAGCGGCAGTACGACGGGCTCCCACCTCGCTACAGCACCGTGGACCACCCACCGCCTTACTCACTGGTACAGGAGCCTTGTTAAAAACATCCCGCATGCTTGTGATCTCAGATCAAACTCTTCTGTTCCAACACAGTGCGTGAAAGTCGTGCTTTCTGTCCTTGCAGTTCGACCCCAAGCTGACCAACGTCTGGCCGGGCGGTCCTCCGCCCGCCTACGAGTTGTATCCGATAACTCTGCCTCTCGCGCCACATTACTGGAGGACTCCCACCGAGCCGTCGTAACGGACCCCCGTCCGTCCTCACACCTTCAGCACAGCTGTCAGCCAAATGCCAAGAGGCCACGCAGAGTCCTGTCCACTTCAACTCTGCCCAAACCACCACAGCTTGTATATTTTGAAAATAGCACTTTATTTAAGAACATAAAGTTGGGACCTTAATTTGCCGTCAGATTTTGTCCGAATATTAACCGTTTGACTGAAAAGTGATGAAAGAATTTAATCCTAAGCGTTGCTGAGCAGCCTAATAATCAAAGCAGCAGGTGTTTGTGTTATACTATACACTCTTTATTACAATACAGTACTTACAGGTCGAAGGGAAAATAAAGTAGTACAGAAGTTGCCAGAATTATAATTTATTTTCTATACTTCTAGGAAGGAACATGTACAGTGAGAGAAGTGAGTTGTTCCAGGATGAAAAAATAGAGTGTCTCCTTGGCTATTGAACCATGTTAAGGCAAAAGTAAGCATGAATTAGAAGCCACTGGTAAATAATTTCACTGTTTGTACAATTAATCAACAAAAGAGAGTCTTCCCATCATCTGTCCAGCTAGTAATGTTAAGTAATATGACGTCTGCCTTCATTATACAGTCAGTGCATATTGTAGGCTACTTCTTAGGGTCTTTTTTTAAATAACTTTTTTTTTTTTAATCAGGGTTTACGTGTTGTTAGTGCTACAAATACACAACAGAGTCAAGCGGACGCTCGTCAGAGACTGTAATCAAAACGCTGGATCTTTTTTCTCGCTGTCAAAACAAAGCCGAGCGCGACCAGCACAGGACAGGAAACGTTGGATGTCGTCACATTCGGAGGAAAAGGAAACAAACCGACACGACAACAAGAATGCCAAAAAGGTCTCCGCTTACGTGTGTGTATGTAGGTGTGTGTGTGCCAACAACTGTATTGCATGTACACTTGAACTCATTATCTATTGCTGTTCAGTTTTGATAAGACAAACAGGATTAAGCACATCTCTGAGCACATACAATCGTACAGTGTGATCGCACGGTAAATTATAGAGCGCTGGATACAAATATGACATTTGGTATCTTTGCCTCGACCAATCTGTCCTACCGACCCCATGTAAACATTACACTACACAAAGTTTTCCACATGTGTAAAGGCTAAAAACTGCCTCGACACAAGCCTCCAACCGAGCACTGTTACTCACGAAACCTAAGTCTAAATTCACGCTGATGATACCGCACAGACACACACACACGCGCTCACACTTACTCACTCAGTCAAACTATTGCACTAAAACCTTATAATCAACTCTAACTCCTTCTTCACGAACATCAAATTATACCAGCTTGGACAAATAAAATACAACTCGACGTTAGGCTCAACGAAGGAACACTAAGTTTGTACAAAAATGCTCTACATGAGGCTGGTCGTTTTTACTCCATCAGCACCCACCTCTGCGTGAGGGGTGGGGGGGGAGCCCCACCGGAGCCAACCGCGTCGAATCGTCCCTCGACCTCTGACCTCCGGGCTGCTGTGACCCCCCCCCCCCCCCCCCACCTACCCGGCGGTTCGCCGGCCGGCTCTCGGAGGGTCTCAGAAGACCCAGCTGACAGGCACCCACTGCTGCTCCGAGGACAGCTTCTCCAGCGCCGCCCGCAGACTTCGGAACGCCGCCTCCAGCCCGTCGTTGACGATGCAGAGGTCAAAGTAATGTCCGTAGGCCCTCTTTATGCGCTCGCTCTCGTCCACCGTCCGCTTCAGCTCAGAGTCCTGCAAGAGAGCGAGTGTGTGTGTGTCAGGGAAGAGGCTCTTCAGGAGACAATCAGCTTATGACTAAGTAGTGAAGAGGCAATTAGTTGGATGGAGGAGCAGATTAAACAGTGTGACTGGTGGGTTTATTTGTTTTCCGTGGCATAAGCTCCTTTTTTATTTCTCCACACTGTGCAAAATCAAACATAATCGCCACTCTCGATTATTCATAGCCTCATTCACTGCAGCAGTTTCACAGCACATGTGAAATCATAAAGTTATGGCTGATTAAAATGGATTCATTTATTCTGCTCGCTGCACACGAAGCTCCAGAAACCTTGAATTTTAAGGCTCGGGGGGGAATGGTGAGAAAAAAACAATCGAGCAGTATTGGGCACTGTGCGCATGCTAATTCACAACCACAGAAAACCAGGAAGTAACGAGTTGGTGCCACATGGGCCACAAACGGTTCATCACAGGGGAATCGTGCTGCAAACTTTGGTCATGACAAAGACAACACAACTATAGATGTTCTTAAATTAGAGTAGTTGATTTTCCTAATTTCTTGGCTCTCTTGACTCCTTCGGTCCGCAACTAAACGCCAAAACCCAGAGCTGAACAGCAGAGGGCAGCATCACCTGCCAGTAGCAGATTAACCCAGCAGTGAGTGTCCACTACCTCACTGCTAATGAAGAAGCCAAACAACTGAAAACAACACAAAGAAGAGGATGAAAGCTGCACTCACCGTTAACTGTTTGGTGACCACTCCTGACTCGATGGCTGATCTGTTCATGGCCTTGAGGACCTCAAAGTCGGGGGCTTCAATGAACACGACGTAGGGCAGGAACTCGGACGTCCGCAACACTTTCAGAGCCTTCAGAAAGAAACCGGAACAGTGAAGATGTGCGACGGTCGCAACATTTCTCAGATCAATCCGTTAAAAAAAAGAACAACATTTAAAACACTGAAAATGAAGTGATGAAAGACGTCAACCTGACCGCTTACTCTACCTGTGGGTTCACGTCCAGGATGCAGATCTTGCCCGTTTCTATCACCTCGTGGATGGAGTTGATCTTCGTCCCGTACAGGTTGCCGTCGTACTCGCCGTGCTCCAGGAAGCGAGCGTTTTTGATGTCGCACTCCATTTCGCAGCGGGTCATGAAGGAGTACATTTGGCCGTCTCGCTCGTCCACCTTTGGCTTCCTGGAGGTGACTGAAGGATGCAGGAGAGCACAAACGCAACAGAAATCAGTATTTAGGTTGTTCTGAAAGGACGAACATGATTAGTCGCATAAAAACTTCGATGAATCAATCAAAATTGGACAAATTACACAAAAAAATGACACGAACACCTGGTGCAACAATACAAACTTGAGGACTGTACATGTGTGCACTCACAGGGGATGGTGGTGCCATAGCGCAGGGGGTCCGACACCAACAGCTTGTTTTTCAGGCTGCGGCGGCCGACCCCCTGAGCCCCAATCAGAACCAGTGTCTTTCTCCTGAAGGGCGGGACTTTGGCAACCTCCTCGTAAATCCGTAACTCGTGCCTGTCAAATTCTAATCAGAGAGACGCAGACTTTTAAATCGACTCCATCGTACAACTCCGAAGCAGAGCAACGGCGTCCGCCGCCTACCTGCGTTTTTGGTGGTCAAATACATCATCTTCTTCTTCTTCTTGCCGCCCATCCCTGCACACAGCGGGCCTGCAACGGGCAGCGGCACACGGACACACAATCAGACCTGCGTGTCCGACACTCGTCTCTCTGCCACTCCTACAAAGTCCCTGTTAACATGATCTACTATCAAGGTGAAAGCGCTGCTGGCAGGTCATCAATCCAGACCTTCCGGGAGGCTGAAGGGGGGGGAGCGGAGGCGCCACTAGATGGCAGTGTGCAGCCACGGCGTTCAGCGTGGGCAGGCCGCCTGCTGCCAGGGAACACCTGTGACCAGCCGATCTGCTGTCCGTCTGCTCAGTGCAGCAGATTATTTGGCTGCAGGGGATGATGTCTTCCATTGAGAATCACAGGGGGGGCAACGGGAGCTCGGTTATTTGTAGAAGGCTGTAATAAACTCATCAAGCTCGCGCGGCACAGAGCTGCGAGTGTGATACGGAGCTGGAGGGCAAATTATTAATCACTGGATTTTAATTAGATGCAGCACTGAGTGGACCGTTATCGACTTTAACCATATAAAGGTATTCGGATGCTTCGGCGTAACCGCGCAAACAGTTGGTATATCATGTGGGAAGTGCACAAGCGGGCAGATGTGTCCTTGCTGGCTCCAAGGGCAGCACAGCCGGGCTGTCATCTTCCTCTCTTTCCACAAGTGAAGGGCACGCGGTCGCCAGTGACTCACCACCTGTTTTGTTGCTACCGAGAGCTCAGCGGCGAGCAGATAAATCCACACAAACTCCAACCCCCCACCCCCCCCCACCCTCCCTCAGCCCACCTCTCATAAGAGGGGGAGATCATTATTGATCAGGTCTTTGTTTACGGCTGCCTTATCGCCGCCGCTCAATCGGCGCGCCCGCTCTCAGGCGGGGCGGCCTGCGAATGTCAGGCCCCGCAGCTTAATAACCGGCAGATTGGATCAGGCCGCCGGGAGTCGACCGATGCTCATTACCAGTTCTCGAGCGCTCGCTCGCCGAGGAGCCGCGGACTGGAAAAAAAAGGAGGCGAGAGAGGAGGATGAGCGGCCGGCGCCGGATGAAATACTTGTCTGATACGGAGGGGAACAGATGTTGTCTTTGTTGCCGGGGTGGCTGTGCGGCGAGGAGTCGGTGTCGAATCTGCATAATGAGAGGAGCTTCTCTGCTCGGCTGCGCGCTGCTAAAAGGTGTACCTGTGGTGGCGAGCTCCAGATCGCGCTTCACAAACGCTTTCCTCTTCTCCTCCAGGAGCTGGCTGGGAATCAGACCCGCGCTGCCTCCCTCTATGTGACAGGCCTGAGAGATCGCAGCGCAAGACTATGAACAGACACGCTCAACGTGGGATGAAGAGAAGGCGAGAGGGCGGAGCCCCACTGACCTGCCACCAGTTGAGGTCCTCTTGATTAAAGATCTGGAGAATGTCTCCACTGCTGAAGTTAAGCCCCGCCTCCTTGCAGGGAATCAGGTTATCATGAGACGGGTCGTAATCAAAGTGGCACTTCACGAAGGCCTGAACGGATCAAAGAGACACAAACAAGTCATTGAAATGATTTGTGAAGGGGGCGGGACCGGCTGTACTGCTCGCTACTCCGGGGGGCTGAACGGGGAGTCGCGGGCACGGATTTGGTGAGTAAGTGTCCATCAGTGCGAAACAGCCTTGCCCACTTCAAGCCCACTCCATCTCTCAGCTCGCTCCCCTGACACCTCGAGGCTGCAGGATCGAGCTCACGCACCAAAACCGTCCATTCCGACCGCCGCCGACAGGACAGGAAGTCGCCGAGACGGACGGAGGGGAAGGGGAGCCGTGCAGATGGACGGAGACAGGGAGCGAAGGAAAGAAAGAAAGAAAGAAAGAAAGAAAGAAAGAAAGAAAGAAAGAAAGAAAGAAAGAAAGAAAGAAAGAAAG
>JASSRZ010000086.1:11296410-11317657 GCA_032164315.1 Malacoctenus gilli | reverse complement strand
CCCCCCCGCCCCCCCCCCCCCCCCCCGCCCCCCGCACGACCCGCTGTTCACCGAGGAAATGCGAAAATGTAAATGTCGTGTCGTCCGGCAGCAGACGTCGTTCTGGCGGTGTGTGACTGCTGTGTTTGGATAATTCAGGAGGGACAGTGCACAGAAAAGTGTGACCAGTCGTTTTAGTTGTACGAGAGAGACTTTGGGTGAAAGAGGGAACCAGTCAGCAACGTGTCACTCAGCTCAAATGGAGAGTAACGACGGCGTGCTGGTTTTTCATGAAGCCTCTCTCGACGATGACCAGAGGAAGAGCTCTCTGTCGCCGCGGTGCCGGCAGAGGATGTGTAATCACAAGGAAACCAGATTAACGGTGCTTCCCTCTGTTTAAAGTCTCATCTGAGAGCCCATTCACCTCCAAGGAGAGTCCCAATTACACTCAATGTCATGGAGGCAGCCAAACAATCTGGGCTGTTATTGTTTGTGGTTAGAGCAGCGGCGGGCTGCACGGTGCTCTTAGCCAGCACTTAGCGAAGGTTGGTCTGTTGCTATGGAGCAGTGGTTAGGGAAACACACGGAGGACGCACGCAGAAGGAGGAGGAGGAACGCGGAGAACGGAGGGACGGGAGATGCAGTGGTGTTGTTGTTTCTCCACACTGAATCCTCGTGGGGGCTGGAACACAGAGGGGACGTGCAGCAGACTCTTTGCACTTCAGTTTCGAACAATCCAAACAGTCTTGGGGGACTTTGAAAGTGCTGATCCACTCGTGGCTCAAAAAACGTGCGAGGGGAAGAAAAAAGCTACTTTAAGCAGCTTTTAGGAAAAGGAGCCTCATTGTTTCCATGAAAACAGGAGATTGCTGTTATTAAGTGGACCTTATGGGCGAAGCCAACCTCCAACCTCAACACCACCAGTGGTTGAAACCTTCCATGACTTGAAGGCATTTAACGAACAAGCATTATTTTCATTTCATTCTGTCCAAATGAAATGAGCTGAACTGATGCACAGCGAGCCAGTCGAGATCACATCATGGCCGCTGTAAGTCATTAATTGAGCACTTTTAATGGCTCGAGTGAACGTTCAGCTTCTTGCTGAGTCACTCTGCAGCTCAGTAATAACACCTGCTTTGTCCTGTGAAACCACAAGATGGATTTCTGAGCAGTCTTCCATAAAAACAAAAAAGGCGCCTCATTGGTATTCTCATTGTCTCCTGCAAAGAGACTCCGCTCAAAGTTGCTGCAGTCTCATTCGCCTGTCACTCCGGTTGGGTGACAGCGAGCAACACGCCGAGGACGACCCTGAAGATGTTCAGAGTCACCTCTGTACAATAAAACCCTCCCCAGGCATTATTGAATAGTTTAGTCTTCGATTTGATTCTGTTCCCGGCTCTCCGGCTAAATATAATTACCATCAATCCCTCAGCTGGCGGGAGATGAACGCCGAAGACGTCGGTGGAGAACGATATTACATTGGAGTAGATTCCGCCGAGGTGAGCGCCCGCCGCCGCCGCCGCCGCTGAATCATTTATGGCCGGCGTCTATATCGTTAGACCGTCGTGACGCCGGGTAGCTCAACAGGCTCTCACTGATTCAGATAAATCCGACGCGTTTCCATCTCGGACTCAGACGACGAGCTCTCCGGAAAACAGCTTGAACTGACGGCGCTTTTTTTCTCTCTGGCGAGCGGCGATGGAAGTGATCGCGCCGACTGACAAGACAAGCTGGCTCAAGGAAGGCAAGCGAACGATAGCCGCTTGTTTGATGTGACTCCATGGCCAGTCTGAGTGTGTGTGTATAGAAGTGCTGCCCAAACACACACACACGCACACTCTCACCTGGCTGAATGTTATACCAAGAAAAAGAAAATTGCTCTTACAGCTCCAGAGAAAAGTCCCATATTGGGGAATATTGCACTTCTGCAGGTTTTAACATGTTGAATTTAGCTGCTCGATTGTGTGATGGGAGTCAAGCGGGAGCGTCGCACTGTGTGGATAGAGCAGACTGAAGGTTCAGTCCAGCGAATGGGAGACTCCGTCACTGGCCCCAAACGACACCAGCGTGATAATTAAACACTCCGCGGTAAACACGCCGTGACTGTGATCAGTGTGTAATTTTGTGATCCAAACGGGTGAGATTAGGCCAGCGGAGGAGTGAGTCAGCCGCCGAGTGTGCGGGCCCACACAGACCTCGCTGGAAAAATCAGCAAAATCACCTGTGTGGGTGAATCCTCTGTGTGCAGACCCTTCATTAAATCAGCAGGCTGAGAGGAAACTACCGACTTTACACCATTGATAGCTTGGAAACAGGTTTCCTAACCCGACTCGGTGACGTGTCGAAGAAAAACAAAGGGATGTTCTTTATATACATCCTAAATCTCATTGAAGATTTATGCGTAGAATGACATCCTCTGACGCTCCAACTCGCTCTCCAACGAGAAATTGAAGACGAACATAATCGGATCCACTAATACGTGTCATCAGCCGCGTGGAGGGTGCCAATGCAGCTGGCTGTTGGATGGGTTTTGCCTCGGCGAGCGCTCGGCGGCAGTCATTAGAAATGGCCCCGTGGACCGAGGACGTCGGACTGAGAGCAAAAGTCTCCAATTAGCCAAACACCTGCTGAGGAAGTGATTGCCGTGGCGATTCCAGCCCGTCACGGTGACGAGAGGGGAGGAGTTCACACAAAGAGAGATGCTACGAGAGCGATGAATATAAATAGCCTGGATAGGACGGGACACCAATGAATCCACACTAACACAGCACCTAAACAGCATCTGTAAGTTTTTCTTAGACCTCAAAAGTTGTAGGCATAACAGGAAAAGCACGTCTCCTGCAGTGCATGTCCAAAGACGCACGTTGGGACGTCCAGAATCACTGTTATTGCTCTCTCAAGTAGAGAAAAACGCATCGCCTTCAGCTGTAACAGTGTGCACGACTGTCCCATTAAATGTAACATTTCCCAGGCTCCAGACAGCCAATCAGGAAGCCGAGGGACGGCGTAGCTGCATTTCAAGCACGGCCCATCACCATGGTGATGCTTGTTCCAAGCTGGCACGATATGGATGCGGGCTGCATCGCCTTATTAGCGAGAAGAAGGTCACCAGCGGAGACAACACTCGTGATATTTGTTGACATTTTACTAATGGACAGCAGCGGCCGCTTCACCTCCGCCCGTGACCGCAGAGAGTCTGGACGCGGGAGGGTTGCACGCAAAGTTCGGGTGGGAAACTCGCACGAGGAAGCGCGCTCAGGAGGGGAAACAAAAAAAAACATTTTGACTTTGACTGTACATCTGCTTTCCGCACGGCAGCTAACGAAGGAGCGAGCGCCGATCATCAGGGCGCGATACGGCGGAAATAATTGCCAGTGTCACCACATTATCGAACAGCCTGAGATGGAGCAGCATTAAATTGTCCCTTTCTCTTGAAACCCCGCCATTATCTTTGACAGCCTAATCCTACCAACACACCACACTCAATGATCCATCATCGGTGTTTGAACGCCGCTTCATTAGTCCGACGGGCGCGAAGAATCCCCCCCCCCCCGACAAGAGTGGCGGCACGCGAGGAGGTGAGCCGGTGAGTGTGGAGTTAAAGAGGTGGAAGTGAGAGAGAGTTGTTTGAAGGTTGCGGCTCCGACACTCCGGAGCGTGCCGCCTCTGATCGGAACACCGTTGCATATGAATGACCCCCACACTCCACCCCCACCTCCACACACTTTCTCACTATGAAAGTACAATGCACCGGCGATCTCTCCCCCCTTTTGTCTTCACCCGTCTCTCTTTCTTACTCTCACCCGCAGCCACACACACACACACACACACACACACCCATGCACTCTGCAGCTGATAGGCGGCAACGTGATTCACGGCGGCCGTCACCGCCGTCCTGTCGAGCCCCATCACGGAGTGCCGGCCCGCTTGCAACACAAGATACTATGTGACGCGCAATCGACTGGGATATGATGCAATGGAGCATCAAGTTGCCGCTAATCAAAGGTGATGCAATGAAACAGCTGTTTTGGGAGGGGCTTTCTTCAGTCCCGCCTGCTTTCGCATAACTTCAAGGAGGCAGAGAAGCCGCGCGCGGGTCACGGCACTCAAGTGCAAAGGAAGAGCGCGTAAAGAAGCTCAAGACATACATTCACAACACGCTACCGTTAGGAATGCAGCGCCATCAATGTTTCATGAAATCCATCAATAATAGATGTCATGTATAGTACTTGCCACTCCACGCTGTGTGAGCAAACATTATCTGAGCATTACCATTCAGCGCAACAAACGCACGCTTGCTCTTACTCTGCGTCTCTTCTGGCTCACTTCTTGTTTCTTTTCCGAGGCATCTAAAGTGCTTTTTTTCTGCCTCTGGTGATCAGGCGTCTCTGCGTAAATTCAATACCCGAAAACATGTTTCCAAATGGATATTGTGTCCTCTGGTGAATCTCCAGAAACATCTGGCTGTATATTTATACCCCCCTCCCACCCTCCCCTTTTCCTGCTGCCTCAAATTCCTGCACATCACATGCTGCCCAGGGTCCTAATCTGTCTCTGCTCATCTTCATCACACTCTGGAGGTTTGAGGCGGCGCGTCGGGAAGCAGGTGCGGCGCGAATCCTAAAAACACCAGTGAGCCCCTCGGCCACCCGGCAAACGCGCGCGAGCCGGCTCGCTGACATCCGCGGAAAGGTCCCCGGTAACACAGATCCCAGCTTTGATTCCAGCCCCCGTCGGGCGTATCTTTGCCGAGCAGTCGCAGGCTCGCGCAGCTGGAGAACTCATCTGTTTTCCGCCCCTCACTCCCCTCCCTACACGCCCAGCAGGGAGGGACCTGTGCTCTTACCTTCTCCCCCCAGCTTGATATCCAGGCCCTCCAGGGAGTTGGCTGAGTCGCCCTCCTCCAGGGACAGCCTTCCAAACAGGCTGCCGGCCATGGTGAACAGCACCTCACTACCGGGCACACACACTCACAGTAACACACCCAGTACAGTACCAGAAGGCAGTGTGAGAGCCTTCCCCTCCCTCCCTCCCGATCCCTTCTTCCCCTCCTCTCGCTGCCAGAACAGCTCCCCGCTCCTTCCTCCCTCTCCACCTGCTCTTGACGTGAATGTGTATAAGCTATGCCTGGCTGAGCGTCTTCTCCTCTGCATGAATGAGTGTGGACGCGACAGGGCTGGGTGCACAGGAAAAGAAAGGAGGTGGGGGAAGAGAGAGAGGGGGGGGGAGTCTGATGCTCTCTCCCTGGGAGGAGGGAGGAAAAGGAGGCAGGGCCAGCTTCTCTTCAGGCTTCCCTGCGGGGGTCAAGTGGGGAAAGGAGCAGCAGAAGGTTGGCTCGGAGGAAAGGAGGTGTGGTTAAGGAGGTGATGCCTCGCCAGCAGGCTCGCATACTAGTTATGTTCCTGCATTACTGATGACGCACACGTACGAACACGCGGGCGGTCGTGCAGTGGGGGGGTGAGGGTGGGGGTGGGGGGGGTCATCGGGAAGTAACTGTTTACTTGTTCTGCTCTTAACTGAAGGAAATGTATATGTGAGGCGGGCTGCTGACAGGAGTTTAAAGAGATCTCACTGTTTCAAATGAAAAACCGACCTTTCTTTAACCTTTCCGCGAGCCTCGGCGGAAAGCATCCGCCCTCCCCAAAAAAACCCACCAAAACCCCGCTGCTTCTGAATTTCTTTTTCCCAAAAAAAGACATGGATCGGTTCGGAGAAACAATTTACTGTGTGTTACTAAAAACGCCAGTCATCCCGTCTCAGCCCCCTCGGCGAGTGCACGAATCGCGGCTGACTGACAGGCTATTACAAAAAAAATGAAACCAGACTGCGCGCACGTTTAACTCTGCGTAGAAGTGCCCCCCCACCCCTCCATCGCTCCAGCAGCAGCTGACTTTGGCAATTTGTCATCACGAGATAAAAAAAACAGCTTCAGGTTTTGAGGTCTACATTTGGCAAAGACTCTGAGACTAATATCCCAGACTTCTGGTCAGGGCTTCTTGATCCTTCATGCCTCTGCGCTGAGCTCTTAGCATAGAGGGAGAAAAAAGAACACACCGACGAATGGCTCCGCGCCAGCTCTCAGTTTTTAATGCGGGCACCTTTTTGGCACTCGAACAAGAAATTAAATTGAACAATGAGATTGCAGAGTTGGCTCAGAATCCAGCTATTACTTGAAACTATTTGCACAGGATGTAATGTCTGTTTTTTTGTTATCTTAGGAAACAAAAATAGTCGGAAATGATTGTCCCGGGAGCCAGTTGCATGAGCCAGTTTACTGGAGGTGGGCAGATTTTCAGGAGAACACACGGTGCACTGGGAGTGGAGGAGGAATTAGCACATGAGAAGCACAGTCTCATCAAAAACGAGTCGTTTTGATGGGAAAAAAACTAAACTAAACAAAAAAAAACTTGTTCAGCAAACAACACTGTGCAAAAGTTTTTGAGAAATGTTCCAGTTCCACCCGTTCATACACACTATAATGACTTTTTGGTCAATTTCAGTTACATTTGTGACCACAGCTGAAGTTTTCCCAGTCTGATAAAGCCTTGACGCCATGAAGTGAATGAACAGAAGCATTGACAGTAAATCAATCGATGACGTGGCCTCTTTTTGCTCCCAAAACAACAGTGTCACAACACACACAAACACTGCACACACACAGAAGAGAGAACTGTACTTGAATCAATATTCGTTGTGATAAGCTTTTGCATTTAAATCAGCATCTCCGCTGGGCAGCGTTCCCTCACGACTGCCTGCAAAGTGACACACAGGCCCAGCGATACAGAGAGGCTGGATGTGGTGAATAAATTCTAATTGCTTAAGTGTCTCTGACCACCGCTTGATACTCACGGGGTAATTACGAGTCGCTTCAGTAATGCACTGATTGGTGTTTACTTGTCAGTCCGTTGAAATAAATTAAAAAAAAAAAAAAAAAAAAGCAGCCCCGCTTAGTGTTTCCTCTTTTTGTGCATGTATTAGTGTACATTTACACTCTCGGGTACAGCCGCGGATCTGAGAGCAGGCCTGCGAATGACACTGCAGCAAACCCTCCGAGGCATGACTGATCTAAGAGCTGCGTTTTAGCGCTCCATTAGCCAGCTCGTTAAGTCACATCAGAGCGGCGGAGACGGGGACATGCGTCCCGCGCGCGGGAATAACCACCGACCCTTTCGCAGGCGCCGCCGCCCCCACTTGCCCCTTCCATACATCCACAGTCCCTCAGTGGCTCACACGTGTAAACAGAGGTGCTCATCATCCCGCTGAGGCTGGGACACTTACCTGAGTCAGAGCTGGATGTTGCCACGGGCATTTTACAAATTGGTCGCTCCCAGTATCCGCCGCCAAACTTGTCAGGTCAACTGCAAAGGGAGGGAGAGAGAGAGCGGTGAGAGAGAGGAGGGAGAGAGGCAGCAGAAGAGAGAGCGAGCACTGAGAACTCCCAGCATATCAAACCACTGTGACGGCTTTTGAGGCTGAAACTCGTGAAAGGAGCGTAAATCGGAGCTGTTGGGTTGAAGTTCAACACGGAGGGCTCAGGGAAAGTCTTAATCCAGCCCCGACAAGGGATCCAAATCCCCCCTGTTTTGGTCACAAGTACAGTCAATGGACTCACCTCCACACGACGCTCTCATTTTGTCTCAACGCGCTCCCACACGCGACGCCTGCCATCTAATTTTATTAGCGTCTATAAATAGAGGAGTCAGTTGCTCGGGAAACATCCAAAACAGATTTAGCCGGCGTGTCCGCTGGGAATACTATTAGCAACAGTTGGAAAGATTGAGAGAGTGGGAGAGCGAGTGGGCCGGCTGGCGAACATTAGCTTCGTGAGGATCTCTGTTGACTCTAATTGATCCATTTAACATCAGGAAGCATGTAAAAGGAACAAGATCGCAGAGGCGGGGAGATTAAGTATCTATTGTCCTGAGATTTAATATCGGCTCAGCTCAGGTCAGCTGGGGCTGAGTGAAAGACACACCGTGAGAAGTATCGACATGACGGACGCGGTGGCGGTAACGGTGGCTGGAAAGTTTCCAGTCCAGAAGGACGGGATGTGCGATCACGAGGCCGGAAGTCTCTGGACGAGGAGGAGGAGGTCAGAAAGGGATTAGGCGGAGAACAATGGTGGAAGAAGGAAAGAGCGCCGTATCCAAGGATGCGGTGTTTCCTGGTTGCCATGGCAATACGCATCCCAGCTGGAAGCAACGCTGCGGTGGTCCAAGCGATGCAGCGCTGGCACGCGGTCGGCACTGTTAAAAGTGATGATGTGAAAATCCTCCTTTAGCCGCATCATCAGTGGAGGTGATTAATCTGTTTAATTTGCTCCAGCTTTTAAAGAGACACACCGGCCGAGAGGGGGGGGGGGGGCACCGTCGGTGGTCCCATGGAGAACACAGCTGGACATAAAGGCTCTCTCAAATAGTTGGTTCAAGAATAAAAATGTGGGGGGTTTATGCTAAACCTGTTTGCTTTCGGGTGCCAGTTTTCATTAGCTGATATGATTGCGTCCCTGCGAGTTCACAGTCGTCGGCGCAAACAGTTAAAAAGACTTCATTAAACCCGTTTTTAGAAAATCGTCCTAAATCCTGCTTGTTCTGACGGAGTCTCCGGCTTTATGCTTCTGCATTTACCCACATACCCCGCAGCATTAGGAGGGGAATCAGCTTAACCATTAAACCTGACCCCACCGGCTCATTTCGCTGCTTCAAAAGGCGTTTAGTAGGATGTTATTGATCCCCTTAATATAAGGGAGGCTTCAGAAAGCACTGAAGATTATGTATTATCAGCTCCTCCACCTCAGTCTGTGCATTCATTTGGAATCCGGGCATATTATTACATTATCAAAGGTTGAGGCTAATTGCATTTTAATCCTGCTCATGCTTCCTGGTCGTGTGTATCCGCTGTCCTCTGAGTCGTCTGGATCCACTCACAAACTGGTGATGTTTGGAAGAGTTCGACCTGAACCGAACAAGTGAGTCACTGTTTATTCTGTGATTGAGTGTGGGCGACTGTTTAAGTGCTTTTGAGGTTAGTGACTGTCTCCTTTATTGTCGAATTAAACTGCTTCATTAGACTCTGTTTCTTTGAATCCAGTCCGCCAGCGGTGTCGACGGCTGGAAGTGCTCCAACCGTTGTGACATTGGAGCCCATTTTTCCCCCAAACGCGGAGGATCCACGGCTTCGTTAAAACTCTGATCTACGTGGATCAGGTCCTTAATACCACAAACCAGCCCCCCCACCCCCTTCCTTACCCCCCCCCCCCCACCACCACGAGCTTATCTGAGACGTCCCCTGTTTGCACCGCGAAATGACAGAGCTTGTTAAAAGTATGCAGCTGCCGTGCGGCAGCTAAGAAGTCAAAGCCGATTGCGGCAGAGCCTGGCCGCGCTGGAGCCACGCTGACACATTCAGGGGGGGTTGGGGGGGGGTGAAGGAGAAGGGAGGGGGGGGCAGCATCTTCTCACCCCCTTTTTGCGCTCCTCTTACGCTACTGTGGAGATAAAATTAGCCCAGATGTAATGATGGCGCCGTCATAACCACTTGTGGTATTTTTCTGGGTAATTGGTGCCGTTTTCCTCCGAGCGCTGCCTGGAACTAGTAACCAGTAATCAGGCACCACAATGAAAGAACCAAAACTGCATTGTGACAAACACCGCAACGGCTAATGTTGACATTGAACGGTGGGTAAATTACTGATCTGTCACCGAGGTCAAAATCAGTATTCTGGCACTCGCCGGCTCTCTGCTGCAGAAGGAACGAGCTGGTAGGTCGCTGTGTCTGCACAGAATCTCCTCCATCTAAACCGTGTCTGCTTTGTGAGAGGTTGGGGGGTTTTTTTTCCTCCCCGGTGTCTCCATTACTCAACACACACACACACACATACACACACAGCCGCACGCAGCAGCTCCATCATCTCGACTGTACAACAGGAAGAGAGCAGCTCAATAGCGCAGCTGCCATGACATCACGTTCGCCGACCTGCTCTCATCTCCACGCCGTCAATCCGCGAAAACGCGAGGCGGGCCGAGCGTGTGCAGCTCTGCTGATCTATAATTATATTTCTAGTCACTTTCGGCGCACTTCGCAGAACACATCGCCGCCGACAGAAGATGTTCAGGCGATCGTTCTTCTGTCGCCCAAATCGTACACAACCAAAATTGAAAAGCGCGACTGTCAAACAAGCGGAGACATTAAAAAAAAAGCCTGATGTTGCTGGATTTAAAGAATTTCATTGCAGGAAAAGTTTTAAATGAGGACTTTCATCAACACTTGCAATATCGTGATGTGGTTTGACTTAAATTGTGAGTCTGGGGTTCGAAAATCATTTGACAGTTTGTTTTCTGATGGTGAAGCAGCTTTGAACACTGTTGGAGCGCGATGAGGGGGGACCCACAAGCCAGAAGGGGGGCCAACATCCCGAGAAGTGTGCACCTCCAACTAAAAGCACGTACTCACAGTCCCGAGTTTGTTGTTGTTTTGTTTGGTTCGAATTACATCTCACTCTGGCCTGAAGCACTGACACAAGCAGCGGCTCAGGTGTTTGTATGCCAAGTGCAAAATGCCTTGAGCAGCTCTCACAGCGAGGATGCATTAAAGCCTGTAAACATGGTCGCACATACACACGCACGCACGCACGCACGCACACGCGCAACCAAACAAGTCTTAATCCACACATGCAGGCTGGCGTCAGGCCTAAAAATAACCCTGTGCTCCCACAGGTTCAGCTCCTCTCATTACTTTACAAGGGAAAACTGGCGTATCCAAGACAACCGTGAGCAGCGCTTCGCCTTTTTCCCCGGCGCTTCACCATGGCAACAAGGGAAAATGCGTAAAATAATAATAAGTTGGAGCTAAAATTGGGTTTAATAAAAAGGTTTGAGCGGCAATCCGACGCGGAGGTGCTCTTTCACGGGGGAAGTGTTTCATATCAGCGACATATTTGCTCAGTGAGGAGATACAATTTCACGGAGCTCCCTTGGATCAAAGCTCTCGACTGTATTTAAACCAACGCTGTCTTTTTGTTGCCTGATTTGATACCAGCTCTGCTTCAGCTGAGCACAGCTTGTAGCCAAGAGATTACAGCCTACGATGATAACACCTTTTTACAGCACCAATACCCCGATCAATACTTTTACCAAGACTGGGAGAAAAAAAAAACCCAGAGATCGTGACCAACAGACTTGTTAAAGGGACATGGCAACATGTTTTCTTGTGTCTTCTGGGTCCGTTTTCTCTGGGACCACTTAATCCAGTTGTGACTCGAGGGGGCGTGGCCTTGCGCTGAGTGTGCGTGGACTGTGCTGGACCCTGCCTGGGACCACATAGTGAGGAGTATATCTCATAACCAGGCAGGCTAACACTACCCATTGACTCCCAGTCTTTGAGCTAAGCTAATTAGCAGTAGCCAAGTTCTGCCCGTCTCTCTCTTGTTACCACGCAAAGTGTAGAATGAATGGCATTGACCTGCTTGTCTTTGACTTGGGAGAGAGGCAAGACACCAAAACATGGTGCTTCTTAATACATATAGCAAATAAGAGTGTTTTTTATGTGATTTCGTGACTGAAAACAACAAATTCAGAGGGCAACTCGTCCCAGCATCCTTCCCCAGTCACTCCTCACAGCGTGTTTTCCACCAGATATCTTAGTTTCATGTGCTGACATTTACAAAAACGCTCGTTTACTCCTCAGCCTTTGCTGCCACCCCCAATCGCTAGACGTGATTACGCTGTAATTTTTGCACCAAAAAAAGCTGTGAGAAACAACAATCAATTAGCTCGCTTTCCACAAGTAGCTCCTTCACCAGCTCTCCTGCGAGTTTAGAATATTCCTAGAAAAACACCGCAAAAGGACGTTTCAGGTTTCGTCAACAAAAAAAAAAAAATCAATACGAGTCTCTTGAATCTCTGCCCTCATGTACCTTGAAAGCAAAACATCAGTTTGTTTTTGCATCTCTCTTGTAAAAGCCTCACTCAACGGTGCCTCCAAATAAACAAAATTGAAGCCGTTGGTTCGATATTGTCTTGTGGGGCTCGTATTAACATCCAAGTCACCACCAGCGCCTCCACAAATCACAACAGCGTGTCGAGGTCTTTTGAAGGAGAAGATAAATACAGAAGGAGTTTAAAGCCAGCGAGCGCTGCATGGATGAATGGTTTCAAAATAAAGGTGCTCTCTGCTCCTTGCTTGCATATTAATATGCACAGCGTTTGGCTGCAGGAGGAAAACAACAGGGAAAAAGAACGCTTGATGTATTTTTTTTTTTCCTTCCCTTCCAGCCTTCAAGTTGCATTGGAACTTTATCTTAACGGGCCTTGAGAAATCTAATTGTAAATGATTAACCATCAGCTAATAGCTTTGGGACTCAATGACCAATTCAGCCAGACGAGCTGCTCAGTGATTTTGCAGCAGTGAGAAATCAGGAGTCAGGTTCATTATCGCCTCGGTAATAAATCATATTTTCCTCGGTAGCTTTTTTTTTTCCGTCCGTGCATTAATTAAAAACAAGCCGTCTCCCGATCTGAAAGCAGCGGGACAACAATTTAACACTCTCATTAGGCGTGTCTTTAAAGCCGGACGGGACAGATCCTGTCCTCCTCTTCCTCCGCGCTGACACACACTGTAATTAAAATGAAATGTCATGTATGTACCGGCAAGAGGTTGAGGGACCGAGGCGAGGAGATGCCAGCTAACCGGGGGGACTGTTTGCGATGCAGCTCTGATGGACGATGCGAGACGAACGGCCGCGTTTCGATGCCTTTTAAATCGCTCTTGACGGAAAGCCCAGAGGTGACGGTGCAAACTTGACAAAGCAGGCCTGGAATCGAACCGGCGTCCTCTCACTGTGAGGCGACAACACAAACCGCAGCAGCACCAGAAAAAAAAACAACATCACGCTCATCTGATAACGAGCAGAGGAAAAAGAAGCGTGCTGCCTTCTTAGTGGCTCCCGTGCTATATTTGGAGATCTGTGCTGAAGGGTGGGAGCTGACAGGTGCATGAGAAATGAGCGGGTCGCGTGTTTTTACCGACACCGTGGCGGCGGGGGGGAAAGATGCTGAGGCGACGTGAACCGCTACTGATTAATCTCCCTGTGGGATAGAGCGTGGACAGGCACCCGTTACCAGAAGGGGGAGGGGGGGGGGTGTCTCCCTCCTTCTCTCTCTCAGACAGCAACAGTTGATTAGAATTCCAGCTCGATGCTACAATTATTCACCGGGTTCGCCCGTCGGTGCAGAAAGAGCGAACGGCGTCGTGGTCCGACGCCACCGACGACGTTCCTCGCAGGAGTCTTCAGTGACATCGGATAACCTCTGGTGGATAACAAGAGCCAGTCGAGGGTCAAACAGGGAACGCTATCTTGGTCCTTTTTATCGTCCGATCGATATCAATCGATCGTTATTCCTCAAATGCCTCCATTACTCAAATTGTCACATTGAGTGGTTCCCCCCAACTTGAGGGCCTTTACTGCAGCATCATCCTGGTGCGATGCCATCTACACGTGGATTTTAATCTAAACTGATGTATTTTCTAAACCTAAAGTGTCCCGTTTAAAGGAGAGCTCCTAACCCCCCCATTGAGGGAGAACCAGACCTGCCGATCTGCCCGAAAGCTGTCCAAAGCAGGGAAATTTATGGTAAACCTCTTTTTTCCCCCAAAACAGACACCGATAAGAAGGCAGGAGTTTTCTTTAATCCCCCCGTCAAAAGCTCCCTGAAATGAGACGTATCTGACGGCGGTTTGAGATGAAAAAAAAAAAAGCCCCAAATGTGGGACTTTCGCTCTGGTACCAGTGACTGCAGATTGAGCAGCTTTTAGGCAAATTGTTAATAAAAAGAGCACCGACTTGAAGAGACTCCTCCAGAATATGGGTATTATTACAAAAACGTCAGTTCATTTGTGCAAAGTGGGATCACCAGTTGACTTTTGGCACAGAAAGTGAGCTGATGAATATAAAAACGATCACCAACACGCTCTCTATGCTCTTCAAAAAAAGGCTTAAGAGTTCTTAAGCGAAAGCTAATAATTATTTTCTGGCTGTTCCTTTTTTTTTTTCTACCAAAATCTTCTCAGGAACATTTTTTTTCTATGTCTTGTAAAACCACTAAGGTTGACTGCTCACAGCCTTTCATTAAACTTGCATGAACGCCATTGAAAAGACTGCAAACAGCACAGCCCATTCCTCACAGCCGCCATTCACTTTCTGAGGAGTCTGACACCAACAGTGCATCTCTATCACCCCCCCCCCCGCCCCCAAAAAAATACTGTCTGTTCAGCAGTCATAAAGAGGCCTCCTTGTGTGACACTTACACATCAGGCAGCCCAGATATCTGAAGGGAAAAGAAGAAACAGAAATGATGCCTGGTTGAGAGCAATACAAATGGATATCGTTCCACTGATAGATGGAAGGAATACCGCCAGGTGAAATTCATCGACTGACCAAAGGTTAGAGAACAATATTGATCATCTTCCTTCAATATCTTCTGTAGCGTGTTCGCTCATTCCTGACACAAAGAGCCAACACGGCCTTCCTCTTCTCCTTTCTACTCTGAAACAAGTCAAAGATTCACATCTTCTTCAAGTAAGACTCCAATGTGCTGTCATGGCTGCACATCCACTTTAATTCGAAGGCTTTAAGTCTCATTCCCATCCATTATCTCTCACCTGACGCACCTCTGCACAAGCCCTCCAACATCTGTGCAGACCCCCAACCACCACCACAACCACCACCACCCCTCACACCACCTACCCCCTCCAGAAATGAGGGGCGAGCATGCGCAGTGGCGACGAGCAGGTACATGACGTCTGCGCGAGTCTTTTGTTAGGAGGGCAGAATTGATCCGCGCACTTGAACGGCTCCGCCGCGGGGCTGCGGAGGGAGCCCGAGCGGAAGCTTACCTGACACGGCCGGTGCACAGGTGCCAACAGCCCGCGGCTGGTTCCCCGAAAATCACCCCGAGAGCCGCGTCAATGAGGCGCACCAAGCTGCTCCTGGGGGCGGGGCGGGAGGGGGGTCTGATACTGATACTGATACTGTACAAATCGCTCTATAACATTTTTTACAATCAGAGCACTTGGACGCTCCCGCTAATCACACCGCGTCTCTACTTCAGGGGCGCTCGCAGAGACCCCAGATGATGAGGTCACCGTGTTTACATGATGCAACGCCGACCGCGCGTACAAGTGGCAACCTGAGCGGGTGAGGACGGCGGAGTGGACGCATTCACACCGTTCAAGCTGTCAAAATAACACCGCGATCCGCCCGAGAAGAGGCGCTCACCTGGCCGCTCACCTCAATCCGGAGGCGTCTCCTCAGCGTGGGATGCAGCAGGGTGGGAGGTGGGCCGGTGGGGTGGTAGTAAGGGGGGGGGTGGTCGCAGATGAGGCACCGGGGGGGTCTCTGTGCTGTCGGAGCGCGGCGGGTCCCGCGAATTTTTCACGCTGTTACTTTCACGAGCGCGAAGCCACCGAGCAGCAGCCAAAGCAGGCGGCAGCCCACACAATCAGCTATCTTTACCGAGACCTTACCGAGAACCGATCGCGTGCCGGTGCAAATAGCTCCATTGATTAAAAGCCAATTGGCCCGCCGCGCGCTCCCTGATCCGGTTTCCCGCACACGGTCCAAGGGAGCTTTGTGAGGGCGCCTCTTCGGTCCGGTACCTCAGCGTGGAGCTCCAGGCTGACCGCTGCTGTAGCTGTGTGAACCCACACAGCGGCTGCAGGACGCGAGCTCAGCGCGCACATGCACACTTTTTTCTAGAGATACAGCGACATCTAGTGGCAGCCTCAGTCAGTACAGTGAGGAAGCAAATACTGACAAGACACAAAGGAGAGTTTGGGGTTTATGTCATACTTTAATTCCGCTTCTAATCTTTATCGTAAAGGAAGTCTGATTTTGATACAAATTATTTACATCTCGTGTGAAAGAACGATTACATACACCGAAAGAAAAGGTTGGAAGAGGGGGACAAACTACAAAGAGAGAGGGAGAAGCATGCACATGAAATCATTGGATACACAGAGTCACTAAGTCCAGTGCGGGCGGTCTGATGAGGACTGTTGGAGGACCAGAGGTTCGGCTCGTGGGTTGGACTGGACATCTCGCTCGTTCACCACTGCTCAACATAGTCGGAGCTGCAAAGGAAAGAGATTTAAACACATGTAGGTGAATATATGACAAAGCTTTGAAGCAGCAGCAACATACATTGAAAAAGGAACATTGATCTGGGATAAAGAGCTCGACATCATCAACATGACATCAGTGTAACCCTGCACAGCTGTACAGAAGTGAGTGTCAAACACATTTATTCGTAATGGCCAATTATCTCTCATACTGACAAACCATAAGAGGAGGCATTGGCGTGGTCCATCAAACCCTTCTCATAACAGGGCTTTTAGTGATCCTGCAACACCATCATGAATTTTTCATGCCCGGGTTTTGGTTTGAAAGACACTTTCGATCGTCACGCTTGCGCCTCGGCGGCTGGCATCAGTGTGAGTGCGGAGGACGGCGGGGTCGACTCCTCACCGTGGCTCAGTGTCCTGGCTCGAATCTCCTCCGTACAGCAGCCACGCCACCGCCTGCTCGGGGCTTGATCTCTTCCCGTACCTGCGGCGAATCAGGCGTCAGGCGCGATATCACAGAGTCTCATTCATGTGAGCCCTCCCAGCATTTCACCAGCAGCGCCCTGGCAGCAGCCCATCAGTCCTGCTGTGAAATTCAGCAACAGGGATTCGCCCTTCTTTTTGGTTTTTGCTTTTTTGGGGGGAGGGAGGGGGGGTCAATTCTCAGCAGGAAGTAAAAAGGACGGAGTTCATGCATGTGTGGAGCTCAGTCTCTATCAGCAGAGAACAATTAGCAGGGACAAAAGCGTTCAGTCAGCCCGATCACAGAGGAGGAGGACTCACACTGAACCTGAGCCTCACTGGTCAACTACCCATCATGCAACAGAGGAATCTACCCGGGAGCGTTTTGACAGCATCTGCCGAGATTTGAGCAACGAATCCTCCAACATTGGAAAGGAAATGAGTGAATAATCAGGATGTCTGGAGTTCTGGTGCTTGTGACGAGATTTGGGTAAACAGTAAACTCATTACAACCCTCTCGGTGATCTGTCACCAGGGGAGCTGGATGAACCTGACTGACCTGACCTTGATGTTAGTCTCAGGTAACCGAATAAACGAGCACATCTTCCAAAAAATGACCACAATGGCAAAATATTTAATTCCTCACACAATGAAACTTCTTTTTCGGTTTAATTTTTTTAAATATAAATATTCAATTTTTTAAAAAAATAATAACTCTTTCTCTTCAAGGCTGGCCTCCTAAAATTTTTTGGTAAAATGTCCCAACTGGTTGAAAAATACAAAAACAACTAACTTTCCAGTGATATCCCAGTTTTTACGGACGCGCATCCTACTTTTTTGAATAAATAACTTCGGCTCTGGGTGAACTTTCGCAGCCTGACACTTGCGTCCGGTCCACGGCTCACCTCTGCCTGGTGATGAGGTTGACGTAATGCCTGACAGCAGCGTGGTATTTGGCCCACTCCTCCGGCGAGGCGTTGCTGCCGGGGCTCTCCGGTTTGGGGGGGTAGGCGTCCGCGAAGCTGCTTAAACACACCAGCAGGCACGCGACGAGCGCTGCGAGCGTCAGCCACGATCTCAGCATGTTGGCCATCTGAGGACAGAAGGAAAGTTAAAAAAAAAAGAAGGAAAAAAAAAGAA
The DNA here is from genome assembly GCA_032164315.1 of Malacoctenus gilli. Taxonomy (NCBI): domain Eukaryota; kingdom Metazoa; phylum Chordata; class Actinopteri; order Blenniiformes; family Labrisomidae; genus Malacoctenus; species Malacoctenus gilli. Next base: position 11,299,957 of record JASSRZ010000086.1, on the reverse strand, counting down.
ACTAAACAAACAAAAGCTTAATTTAATTCTAAGCTGAAAGAAGTTTTGTTGAGTTTTGCCTGCGCAAAACGACTTGAAAGTGAAGAAAAATAACTGGAATAAAGTTTTTAAAAAATTCCGATAAAAAGTCAAAGATGCAAGCATGTAAAACTCACTGTGTGAGTGTCTTCCTGCTGCTGTCACCTCGGTGGTCCCCGGTCTTGCTCCTCTCCAGCGGTCCTCATGCTTTATAGTGTGGATGGATACCTGATGCGCGCCGGGGAGCGCCACACCCCGCCCCTCTGCAGCGGCAGCAGCAGCAGCAGCAGCGTAACACGTGGGGAGAATATGTGGATACAGGCAGAGATACCAGTTGGTTTGATGAGATTAGAGCAGTTTGTAGTCTGGGATAGACTTCTTTTCCTTGATTCTTGGTAAAAATTCAAATTTTACACTGATATAAATCTACAATGAAAGCACAATTCATTCATCGCACACCAACTTACATTTGTTTCTTGAGTGGAATCTTTACTCTTTGTCCCACTACTTGACTTAGAATTTAATTTTTAACTCTTGACATCACTCAAAACGAGCCCAGTGTGTGTGTGTGTGTGGGGGGGGGGCATCAGTGGGGGATATTTTGTCTGTTCGTCTCATCATCGGTTTAGACATTTGGACACTTTTGGGGCCTACTCCTCGCATTGCTCCAGCCTGCATTATTTAAATGGCCATAGAGCCTTCGCCGTCTCTCCGCCGCCACAGGTCAATAACGCCGTCATTTCGTCCACTCACACAGCAGCTGTGTGTTTCACGGAACTGTCGCGCTCATCGCCCCAATTCTCCTTAATGGGAGAATTAAATGATTCAATGAGGTGTTGCTGGATCGAATGTCACAGCTAATAACCCTCGCATTGGAATCATATCACCAGAAAATTTGCGGGGGCAGATGTGGACTGATGACGCTTGTTTGGTATCAGTGGCAACACAAAGACATCGTGTACACAAATAGCTTTTAGCTATAAAGTGCTAATGTAGTCAGTCTAATGTAATTGGTCACATTTATGTCCGACGCAGCAGCTCCTGTTTATCTTGGATGTTCACGGTCTGCTGTCCAGCTCATGACGCTTGAAAGCACCTCTTATCCAACGGTGCAGGTGCTGCCCTCTTCTCTCAGTGTGTGAGTGTGTGCACGTGTGTGTATGTGTGCGCACGCACACAACAGGGCTGACTATTTTTTTCCACCAAAGGAATAATTTTACATTTTGACATAATGATCCATCTCTGGAACAAATGTTCTCATGTCGAGTGGAAATAAGTGTGAATCAATCTATTGCTGGTTTTCTCAGCGGCACGGCGATCGGTGGTCACAAGATCTGTCCGTCTGAGGTTGAGACTTTGGATGGTTAGATGGACACAGTGGTGGCTGAATGAATGGATGAATGAATGAATGGTGGGCCGTTTGATGGGAAGATCGATGGGCAGATTGATAGTTTGATGGATGGATGGATGGATGGATGGATGGATGGATAGAAGACCAAATAGGTGGACCGGTCCCTCGATCCTCGACTCTGACTAGGTTTCGTGAAAACAGCCCGACGGTTTCTCCACGAAGAGCATTTTCGTCTCGGTCTCGCTTCGCGACACGTTAAAGTAAAACATCTTCAAAATGCGGCGGTTTTTATGTCTGGAACAAATTTCCCTTGAGAAAAACAAAACCGTCCCGAGTCCAAAAAAGCGGATCCGTGTGAAAACGCGTCCTGTCAAGCGATACATGAATCAAAGAAAACTGTCACAGTGGCGTAAAGCGTCAAAGAAAAGAACCCGTACGTGTGCGTCGTCCCACTGCGCTCCCGGGGGAAGTCATCATATCTCCTCGTGCACGTGTTGTTTATGGAGTCGTAAAATAACAGTGGTTTCTCCTTTGTCTGTCCCTAAGCCCTTGTCAAAAACACAACTTGATAAAGGCATAAATCCCAGCCGGCGGCCTCTGCAGAGCTGTGGACGACAAAAAAAACAAGCAATTAAAGTGGACAACCGCGCCATAAAGGCAGCCAGTGGATCGGGGTATTAAACATTGATTGCACTGACCGTTTCTGAGCAGTTATTGTGCCGCCACCCAAACTGGTATCGATGGACCAACAGGGCGCCGCAGTTTTGTCCACCTGAAGATGTCCAAACTGATGCAGAACGGCCAAACTGGGACGGAAGCCAGGAAAATTGTGTGGGTGTCGTTGGTTGGGGTCAGATAGGAACGGTTCGCTGAACCGACTCGGATAAGTGAATAAAGGGCCTCCCGGAGGAAACGGATGCGTCCCGTCTGCGGCGATGGCCCAGCTAACGGTGGCTAACCCCAACATTCGGTTAATTCTACCTCAGTAATTAACCTCCTTGCATCCTCTCTACGGCCCATAAAAGTCAATGGCAAGAAACAACAACGTGCACAAGACAAACTCATTAGCTCGCTTCAGTGTTTGCGGGTAAACACCGGAGGACGTAAAAGTGCCCAGATAAGAGAGCGGGCACGCAGGTGAAGTTTTCACCGTCCAATAAAACCCCGGCTAATGCACTCCTCAGCAGCAGTTTCGGCTCCCGCAGGGGGGGGGGCAGTGTTTGAGCCACCATCAGGGACAAGATAACAGAAGCGAGAGGAGGCCACTGATTCGCCAAACTTCTCCCCGTCTCGCTCAAGTTGCGCCAACTTTTGGCGGCCCCGCTGGCAGCGACCGGCGGCCGTCTTAGGTAAGCTACTGAGGAGTTACATAACTGTGTTTCTCCCAGAACTCGAACAAATCATGATTATCCACTTTAAGCGTGTCCCTGAAAGCTTCCCCCCCCCTCCTTAAGTCTTCATGTTCACTTTGCATGGTGAAAACCACCTCCATTTTCATTTGCTTTACAGATTCTGTGCAGTGCAAATATGAAGATTACACACACTCACACACACGTATGTACCAGATTGGTGATCAGTTTGGTGTAAGAGCAATCTCCCAGGAGAGCGTCGGCCTCCTTCCTGCCATCACGGACAGAAAGGTGGGGGTAAATGATTAGGCACTTTTATTCAGCCTTATCTCCAGAGTGGGGGCGCCGCTAATATGAGCAGAGTGCTTTTCAGGCAGCCACGTTTGTTTGCACAGCTCAGGGGACGAAATGGGGGTTTGATTGCGGCCCGCTACCTCAGCACAAACACTCACGGGCATACGAGCGGCGCAAAGAGAGGCCGGCGCTGCGAAGCCGACCCTCCGCCGGAGCCACGGTCGGAGGCCACGCACGTGACGGGTGACCGGTGCCTTCTTCTTCTTCGGTGTTTTCTCCGAAGAGAAGAGTTCTCCCTCCGATCTGGAAAACAGCAGCGTCTCACGTGGTTCTCTCGTCCCCAGAGGAGCGAAGCAGCGCCACCAACCGCGTCATCGCTTTAACAACGTGTTGTTATTGGGGAGCGCAGATGACCGATCACGGCGGCGTCTCAGCGACAGATCCAGGAAGGCCTCGGGTTACTTTGATGGATGATGGCTGAGGGGGTTGGAGACTCTTGGCGGGGGGGGGGGGGGGGGTCCAATTACACCCACTC
>JASSRZ010000086.1:11270218-11296400 GCA_032164315.1 Malacoctenus gilli | reverse complement strand
CCCCCCCCCCCCCCCCCCCCCCCCCCCCCCCCCCCCCCCCCCCCCCCCAAGCACACACACTCCCAGAAAAGAAATGTTCCTTCCTCTCATCTCACCAAACTTCGTACACCACTGGTGCTTGCGAAGCTTTGACCCGCTCCCCCCCCCCCATGCGATGGGACTCCAATGCGGTTGCCTGGCTGACTGGATGTGGCATCACGCTGCAAAACAATCCGACGTCACCGCAGCTGTGACTCACTGTATTTATGCCTCACTATAAACAGCTGATATTGGCCCTCAAGCTGTGGAGATCTCGGCTCCCTCGGGGGAGCGACTCTGGATTCCCTCCCAGTGGAAACCAATTACAGCAAACATGGGAGAGCCTGAAAAAATAAGCTCCAACTAACATCCAAACGAGGCCGTTCCGATTGTAATTACAGCTAAGGACTCGTGTGTAATCAGCTGCTGATCGATCCCAAGTTAAACCGCCTGTTATTGTCCATTTTCATCGACACTTCACAACAGATTACTCCTCTCTCCCGAGGAGAAGCGGCGAGGATAAGACCCGACCGTTGGACGGCGTGTTTGTCTCTCTGCGCCCCGGCAGCACCCACACCTCCAGGTTGGACATCAATCACTGAGAATCTGGAGCTTAAAGGTGTGTCTGTGTGTGGTCGTATTTTATAGGAGGCCCTTAAAAAGCGGGGCGATGACAGTAGAAAAGGATGGAGTTTAGGTAGAGGCTCATCGAGAGAAAGCCTCAGAAAAATGAACAGAAAAGGAGGCGAAAAGACGAAAGAAGCAGTTTGTTTTCTTGGTTAAACCTCTTCACCTGTGAAAGCTCATCAAAACCCCAAACGTGTGAACTCTTAAAAACTTTTTAAACATTCGATTAAACTAAATTTGTCCAACCAGTATGAATCTCAATTCCATCATTGCGATGGTCGACACAAAGTCCACATTTCAAATCGCGATACGGCTAAAAACTGCCGATCGGCCGTGTGAACCCGTGTCACATTGACTCGTAGGACGTGCTAACAGAGCTCTTTATCATCGCAGCCGTCGCCGCGCTCTGCGGCCCCACTCGGAGCAGCGGGCCATCTGTATTTCCCTTTAAAAGTGAGATGAACGATGTTAATCAGCACAGGGGGAGCTCGGTGCATCCCTCAGCTCCGGCTCGTCCGGCTGTAATAAAGCGCGCTGCCTGCCTGAGTAATTACTCTCATCTGTCTCAGTCATACCAGCGAAGACCTGACTGAGGGAGAGCTCGCCAGCTCATTGGCTGCCCGACGGCGGAGCGCGCCGGTTCGAGGTAACCACAACATCCTGCGAGTGTGTTGAATGAGGAATTAAATATGACATTAAGAAAGTCGCATCATGTTGGAACTTGGATGCGGTGACCCCACTGTGACCCCGCCCCCTTTCAGGTGAGGAGGACCCCAGTTGGAGCCACTGATTCAGACAAAAGGTTAATTGGTGATAATGAGTAAATTAAAGGTTTCTATTGATTCAAAGGCAGCCTTTGGAGTTCCTGCATGAGGAGCTTTATTTCACACAGAAACCAAGCCACGGTCAAACTGAAAAGCAGGCTTCAACAGGACGTCTTATTTTGAAAAAACAGTAGAAACTAAAACAGTCAGAAAGCGACTCGTCTTACAAAGCCCTTATTTACATTATTACAACAAATGGCTGGTTGCTCTCAGGCTGCAGCGGCGCTCCTCTCACACTGCACTCAGCTTATTGTCGGGGCACGACAAAGAAACCACACGACAGCCTCAAGGTGGCAAATCGCCCCCGTTTTCACGGACCGCCGTCTTCTTTCTCCAACAGCGTCTCCACCATTTTGGGCAAGAACGCTTCCAGGAAGTGATAGAAGTCCTGGAAAATCCCCGTCCTGTCGGAGGTGGGCTCCAGCTTCAGCACGGCCTTGGTGCTCTCCGTGCCGCCCACCATCTGCGGCCGGACCCTGAACTCCAGGGCCTCCTTGATCTCCGGCTCTTTCTCGATGATGTGCGCCGTGACTCGGGACTCCAGCTCCACGCAGCTGCCCTCAGGCCAGGAGTCTGCGTCTTTGATCAGCTCCCTCCTCACTTTCCTCCTGCCGGCCCACACCATGTGCCTCTGCACGCACACCCACTGGGGGGAGTCAGACTTGCCCCTTCTCGCCAGTCTTGGCTTTTTGCCTTGAGGCGACACGGAGGCGTCGCTGCCAGACGGCAGCGGCCGTTTGGCACCGGCGGCGGCCGTGCCCCCGGGGCTGCCGCCGTCGCTGAGCGAGGCGACGCTGTCAAAGCTGTCGTTCGCCGATGACTGGAGGGAAGTTTCCATCTCCTCCGCGGCAGCGGCCGGATCCTCACCGGAGATGGCGAGGTGACACTTCAGAACATCTCTCAGCACTCGCTCCGCTGCGGAGCAAACCTTCCGGAACCACAGCGGGCGGAAAGCCTCCCCCGCCTCGTGCAGCTGATTGCGCAGCGCTTCGGGGAGCGAGGCCAGTTTGAAGGGGATGCTGATGGAGGTTTGCTCTGATTGGGACGGCGGGGCGTCGCCGTGCGGGGTGAACAGGCGCACCAGCCCCCACGGCTTCCCTTTGGTGGACTTGCGCTGGTACTGAAGACTGCGGCAGTACTTCTCGGCCTCCTGGCACTCCTTCTGGAAGCTGCGGTGGGAGCGCTCGTTCAGGTTGCCCGCCACGTTGTGGGAGAGCTCAAACGGGTCCAGCAGGTTTAGGGGGCCCAGTCTAGGCTGTTGGGCCTGAGCTTTGCTGGGCAGCTCCTCTTCCATCGCCTCGTCCTCTTTGGTCTTACTGAGGAAGTCCGTGATGGGAAGGACACGCCCCTCCCGAGGTGATATGACGCTACTGGCAAAATCAAACTGAGCATAGAAGGAGAAGAAGCCAGACAGAAGAGAGCCTGGATGGAGGGAACAGACGGATAAAATGCTGGTGACTGTAGTGCCATGAGGAGGCGTGAAGCAGCTAATCATAGAGAAGCCCTTCAATCAGCACTTAGACACCTGTCTTACTTACAAAGGTCCTGGGAGTTCTTGCTGGGGGGCACCGCGATGGGCTGACTCGGGAAGGTGCAGTTCCAGCCCTCGATCACACACTCTTCCTCCTCACCTGTGAGGATTATCAAAGTTAACCGAAAGGAAACAAAGTGACATCTGAGTCCTCACAGCAAAGTAAAGCACAGTTTGGAAGCACAGCCGCACTCCCATTGGTTGTCTTTAAATGAGCAGCAGCAGCAGCAGCAGCAGCTAGGCACTCACAGGCCATGTCTTTGAGCTGCTCCACGGTGCGCAGCACAGGAGGAGCACAGTTTTGCAAGAAGAAGATGATGAGGAGCGTCAGAGCGTAGTTGTTCAGGAGAGGTCCCGCACCACTGGGGTTACCTGCACAGCGCAGCAGCAGGATGCACACGTTAGAACGAGGGAGGTCGTGTGGAAAAGTTTCACATCATGAATTGCTCATCTAGAAAAATATTGTTTATGAAATGAAGTGAAATATTTGGGGAAAAAAACCCTTTCATGGTGCCAGCAGACCTGACAGTCAAAACTGTGGTCAGGAGGACGAGTGTGTAGGTCTACTGTCCTCTACTGGCCAAAAACTGAACACTCAGAAAAGCAGAGAAAACTGAATGCACAAACTTTGGAAGACGGTGTGTTTTCTTTGCAGCTTACCAGCGAGCTGCTTCTGCTTGGCCCAGTAGCGGATGGTGTACACCAGGGGCCTCAGTCTGCCCTCTATCCCAGAGCACAGCTGCAGGAAACGGGTGTTCCTCACTGCCAGTCTGATGAGGAGGACGGGGAACATGCAGAGATTCTGTCAAACGCTGGACGTTTTTTCTCACTGCACTCTATCGCTGGTCTTCAGAGGCATCACAGCGTGATATTCGGACAGTGGCTTGTGGACCTGTTGTTGATGGTGATGTCCCCCTGCAGGTTGAGCTCACGGTGGTGAAACTTGACCACAGGCAGACGGGCGCTGCTGACCACATGGACTTTGTGCACGCTCGGGACGCAGCGCTTCAGGATGGTGGCAACGAGCTCCAGGACTTCATCTGGAGACGCTGCGGACAGGTCGATGTCGGACAGGATGGAGTCCTCCGAGTGGCCGTCGTCCGATGTGCCCTCGCCTGCCTGGAGGGGAGGAGGAAACGGTTCACACCAGCGACGTTTCAGCAGGAAATCAAAATCGTGGATGGAAAGAGGTTCCAAGCTGCCAAACCTGCTCAGTAGCAGACTTGGCGCGAGCTTGGAAAACTTTTGTGTTTTCCAAGTCCAGAAACAAGTCGAGGTCACAGGAGTGGATTCCAAACGTGTTGACGGATGAACCGAAGGGCAGAATCTGGCTGTCTGGAACCCAGTCAAACATCGTAGTCAAGAGGATGAAACATTTTGCATTGTTTGCATTCAAGAAGATTGACTTGGCGTTTGCGAAGGTCACCTGGGAAAAACTCCACGAAGATCTCTTGCAGGAGTTGAACCAGCAACCCTCGGGCCTTCTTCTCGTTTTCTCCCAGCTGAAATCTCTGGACAACGTACTGCATCTGTGCATCCACCTGAGGAGGCAGCCAAAGACCAACAATGCTTGTTAGTGAACACACTCTGACAACAAAACCCCCCCCAGCATTTTTAGGTTAGAAAAAGGTTGCTTACGGATTCGAGCTGGCAAAGCTGAGGTTTGAGGCGCTCGAGAAACTGTTGCAGGTTCTGGAAGTCGAGCTTCTTCTTGGGAATCAGCTTGAACTCCTTCTTTTCCCGCGGTTTGACGCGCAGCTTCAGGCCTTTGAGCTGGTGCTGGGCGCGAGCCAGCACTGTCTGGATGCTCTCCGTCTCCGTGAACTGAACGATGGCATACACGCCCTGAAGGGACAGAGACGCAGACGACCGGTTGTTCAGTGGCTCATCATTGAGGACTGTCCAAAATTTTTAGAGACTTCTTCAAGATTGCATTTAAAAACAACCTCTTTGTGCCACTGAGCTGCCTGACCTTGTCCTTGTCCATGATGACGTCCGATATGGTGCCAAACTGCTGGAAGTACTCGGCTAAGTCGGTCTCCAAGGTGTCGGGCGTGATTCCGCTGACAAACACACTGTGATCCTCCTGCATCTTCCTGGTGGTCCGCACCGTGCTCAGGGTCTGATGCTTCTTGCCTTTCACATGCTGGTCCAGGCTGGCCACTGCAGGACAAGCAGTCGGACACAAACATGTCAACAACACACTCATCACGTACAGTGTGTTAGTACTTCTGAGTTTTAAGCTGCTGTTCTGCTACTTAAGACTTCGACAATGGCCAAGCTGCAAAAAGCTACAGTCACAGAATCATGAATCCCCCAATCGTGATGGTCGAGTTGAATTTCAGGACTCGTGTTGACCTCGCCTGTATGCCCTCTGCATGACGTAGCTGTTACTTGATTGGCTCAATTATAAGACACCATCACGGACCTCTAGCCAGATAAACCGTGTAAATGATAAAGTTTAACTTCAAAGAAGCGTAAAAAAGATATCTGTGTATTTACTGTGTTCTTCTCTCATTTCTTCTTCTCACTTTGATTGAATGACAGGTCTGTTTCAAGTCAGTTCAGACGGTTAAAACTTCCCTAATGTGTTACTTTCTAAATTAGCAGGTGGTCGTTAGCTTTCCGACTCACGGTTGGGTAGGTTGACGTTGCAGAGGGTGCACAGGAAGCCTTTCGGCGTCGTCTTTATGTCGCTGTCTGAAGACATGACGGCCACAGGACGAATGTGAAATCACTGAAAACGTAGCGGAATCGTCGGGGCCCGCCTGTCCTGCACGCGCCTCTCAAATCTCCCTCTCTAGCCTCCGTGACGCATCCGCTTACAGTCCGCCACCAAAAATGTGTCCGGGTTGTGCTCAAGGTTCCATCCAAACAGTTCCGCCTCTCCGTTATAATTATTTTATAATGTACTTGATGACCATTATATTAAACTAGTGTGGGCACTATAAATACAGTGAGTAAGTGGTCACAAATTTACACTGAAATTGAACCAGCTCTTATAGTCTGCAGTACTCCAAAGTAATCAAATATTACAACAGAGATATGAGTCTTGGTTGTCTTCTTTAGCAGCACTGGAATGGAAAGAACTAGGGAATATTGCACTGGATCACTGGAGAAGTCATTGGTACAAAAATAAACACTCAAAGATTTTTCCCATTGGAGTAAAAAATTTATTAACCTTTTTTCCTGTTATAAAACTTTGTCAGATTGAAAACAGTTAAACATACAAGTCTTGTCTAAATGACCAAAGGTAACACGATTCCCTGCTGAATTATAAAAAAGACAGAAAAAACAGTGCTTCATTTTCAAGCTCCATAACTACAAACTACAATGCTGCACAAACTTTGAATAGACAAGAACAAAACGTTTACGTGGCAAAAGAAATAACTGAATCCAAGACTTCTGTACAAACAATCTATTTCTTGGTTGGTCTTCCTCTCCTGGCTTTTGGCTGCGCTTCAGCTTCTGCATCTTGCTTGCTTGTTGTTTCTGCTTTGTCAGCAGTCGTGTCGGCAGCCTTCGCCACCCTCCTGGCTCTCTTGGTGGGCTGAGCTTCAGCAGTTTCACCTGAGAGATCCTTCTCTTCAGTTCTGCCTGCCTCCGTCGGTGGGATTTTGCTCTCGGAGTCGGCTTTCCCCACAGACTTCGACTTCCTGCCCCGAACTGCTTTCACGGGTGTGGGATTTGAAATCTCAAAGACTTGCACGTCTGATTTCCACTGGACTGATTTTTTGGACAGTTTGGCGTCTTCTCCAACAGCTTCATCCGTTGTCGGCTTCACTGCTGCACGCCTGCCCCTCCTCACTGGTTCTGCGGGGACTGAAGCAGGCTCAGAAGCTGGGGCAATGGACTCGGTGTTGCCCTCCTCCACGGTAACGGCCGCACCCCGACGCGCTCTCTTGGCTGGGACGACCTGAGGGACCTCGCGTTTCACGCCCCTCGTCTTACTGGGTTTGACGGCCTCCGCAGCTGGTTCGTGGTTTAACTCTTCAGCCTCTGGTTTGTCTTCTGGTGTTTCAGTAGGAACTTCACTCTCGTCAGAAAGTTGTTTGCCTCTCCTGCCACGTTTGGGTTTGTCTGTGGAGATCACAGCAGCGACCTCGGTGGATCCACTCTCAGACTCTTGCTCTGCTTTTCTGCCTCTTTTGGGCTTCGCAGCCACCGTTTTGGGCTCAGCAAGTGGAGCATCTGCTTTCTCCGAATGGTCCATTTCAGCAGATTGGACCTCTTCTGTTGCTTCGACTTGCTCGTCCACGAGCTTTCTTGTTTTCCTGAATTTCTTGGCCGGCTCCTGCGATTCTGTTGTCTCAGCATTGTTGTTCATTTTTACTTCATCCAGTTTGGCGTTTCTTCCCCTCTTCGCTCTGACTGAAGGCTGAGCCTGCTGGATGGTCTCCACGGAAACAGCCGTTTCCTCTGTTGCCTCCCTTTGTTCAGTGGCATCAGCTTTTGTTTTCCTGCCTCTCCTTGGTTTCGCAGCAGCGGGCTGTTCAGGTTGATCTTCTGTCAGAACCTGTTCATCACTTGCCGACTCGCTTTGCTCTGACTCAGGCTGAGCTGCCTCGGCGGGTGTCTGTCTGGCTCTCCTTCCTCTGGGCAGCTTGGGGACAGCTTCCTCTTCAGATGGCACATTCTCCTCTTGACTGGCATCCTTTTGAAAAGTTTGCAAACTTGCAGCTTCAGTGGGAACTTCAGCCTCAGGCTGTGTTTCCACGGCAGGTTGATCAGGGGCGCTTTCTGCAGGCTTTGCACTTCTGCCTCTTTGTCTCACAGCAGGGGGCGCTGCAGCTTCAGCTTTTCTCCCTCGTCTTCCTCTGACAGGGGCAGCGACAGCAGGCTCCTCCGGCTCCTCCTGTCTGTCCTCGGTTTCTTTCGGTACGACCTGTTTGCCTCTTCTGCCTCGAACAGGCTTCTTCTGAACTGCAGCTGCTAAACTCTCAGTTCCAAGCGGTTGTTCAGCTTCCAGGTCATCGGACGGTTTTACTTCTGGTTCAGCTGACGATGCCGACGTTACATCCGTTTCTAAAATAGGAAAGATTGAAAGACTTCAGTTAGAATTCATGCAATTTGAGCAGCTTAGCTTTCCCATCCCACTAAACACTGCTACAGATTTAGCAAATGCATCACTTCTGCTCAAACAACTACAAAATAAGACGCTTTACCTTGAACCATGTCTGCCTGAGGAACTTCCTGTTGCACGGGCACCAAGTCTTCAGGCCGTTTAGCCCTTCCGGCTCTCTTGGGCTTGGCCGCGACCTTTCTCAGAGGAGCAGCACTGTCGTCGACGTCAGCTGGGCTCTGCTCAGCCTCTGATTCCTTTTCAGTATCAGCAACTATTTCTTGGACGGCTTCAACTGGAACGTCAGTTGTTTTTCGGGCAGTTCTTCCTCTTTTCGGCTTGGGGGGTTCAGGGGCACTTTCTTCCACGGTGAGCTCGGCCTCGGTGCTTTCAGTGGCTTTTGCGTTTCTGCCTCTGGTCGTCTGTCGTGCAGCAGGTGGTGCTGCAGCTTCAGTTTTCTTCCCTCGTCTTCCTCTGACTGGAGCGGGGACCACAGGTTCTTCGGCTTCTGGTTCTTCCTTGGCTTCAACGACTTTGGCCCTCCTGCCTCGGGCAGTTTTCTTCTGGCCCGGCTCCGTGGCAGCTCTGTCCACTTCTGTGCTGTTGCTGCCAGGAGCAATTTCCACTTGCGGTATTAGACTTTCTTCAACTTTATCACTTGTGGGCGCTTCCAGCAGTATATTTTCATCCGCAGCTGCATGATTGAGAGTTTCTTTGACATCTGAGGACTCAACATTGGCTGTTGATGGCGCCTCCAAGTTACACGGTTCCACGTCAACAGTCTCAACAGCATTAGAAGGTTCATCTTGTTGTGGGAAGTGTGGCTCTGTAGAAAAACATGGCAACAAGAAGCAAGTTAGCTAAATGCTGATGAGTTGTGTAGAATCTAACAACATCAGGATGAAATCTGAATAACCTTTGGCCACGACTTCACAGCACTCCACAGGCATCTGATCTTCATCCTAGTGAAAAAAACCCCATTATGAAGGTGTGCACTGAAACAGCCTGAAACAAGTAATCTGTTTGTCCAATGAGTGTGATTTTTTCAAAGAGCTCTTCGTACTTATCAAAGACCACAGGGAAGTTTGTGAGACTGTTTGCACGGTGCTCGTTTCATTACCTCGTTCGTCTCCAGTTGCTCCTCAGGTTCTGGCATTGGTTCCTCCATGAGCTCAGCGAGCCCCTCAAAGTCCTCCACTGGAGCGTTCCCCCTCAGCCTCGGGGACTTCATGAGTCTCTTGAGGCCAAACTTGTCCTCCACTGGTTCACCTCGCTCTTTGGGAGTTTTCATGAGCCGCTTCAATCCAACCATATCTTCCACTGGAGGCACTTTCTCTTTGGGTGTTTTCATTATTCTTTTGACAGCAGTGGGACATGGAGAGCTCTCTGTGTTTGGGAGTTTCACTGCCATCACCTCAGAGAGGTCTTTAGCCACCTCCATGGCTGCAGGTGTCTCCAGGAGTTCCTCCATGCTGGCCACATCAACTTCTGGGGCTTCGGGTGTCTTCAGGAGTTCAGCTTCCTGTTGAGGGGTCTTACAATCGCTCTGTGCTTCAGAAAGGCACTCCTGCTCTTCAGGCTTCTGTGCAGCAGGTGTCAGAAGTTTTCCTGTGATGTCTTCAGTCGGCTCAGCCTTCTGATTTGGAGTCTTCATGAGCATCTTGACAGCAGAGAGGCACTCCTCTTGCTCAGGCTTCTGCTTGGGTGTCTTTAGGAGCTTCCCTCTCAGGTCCTCCACAGGCTCAGCTTTCACTCTCGGGGTCTTCATGAGCCTCTTGACTCCAGAGAGGCACTCCTCCTGCTCAGGCTTCTGCTTGGGTGTCTTGAGGAGCTTCCCTCTGAGGTCCTCGAGAGGCTCAGCTTTCTCTCTCGGGGTCTTCATGAGCCTCTTAACCCCGGTGAGGCACTCCTGCTGTTCTGGCTTCTGTTTTGGAGTCTTCAGCAGTTTTCCCATCAGATCCTCGACAGGTTTGGCTTTCTCTCTTGGTGTCTTCATGAGCCTCTTCACTCCGGTCAAACACGGTGGTGTTTGGGGCTTAAGTTTGGGAGTAGTTAGAGATGCTGCCTTTGAGTCGGTGCACTGCTGCTCAGCGGCATCAGATTCAGTCTCCAAAGCAGGTATGTCACTGACGAAGTTCGACTCTTCGTCTGCGTCAAGGAGACGCTGCACTGCCTCGCTGTTGTAGCTTCTGTCCTTTACCGATGATGCAATACTCAGAGGGGACACCATCATTTCACCTGTAAGGCAAGTCACATGTTGTAGTGTATGCTTGTTATGGTCAATTGGTTGAATTTAAAGGAATCTTTGACATCCGCAAGTTTTTGGGATCAAAAATCCTTGTTTTGTTGACGCATCACCTGGCCCCTCTGGAGTGTCCAGCGCTGATGGGTCGATCACAGACGTGACGGGAGTGCCTGCTGGTGTCTTTGCCTTGTCCTCTGCATCACGGACTGATCTTCTCTTCCTTTCGTTCACTGGGGTTTTGAACATTGTAGAAATACCTGAAACAGCAAACACACGTTGTAGCCAATGCAGCCGAGAAGGGAACCGTTACAAGATGTGAAGACATGAGAGTTACCAGAGAGGTCCTCATCCATCTTCATGTTCTTTTTCAAGACTACAATATTGGTGATCACTCTTGGCGCAGCACCCGTAGGATGGGTTACTGTGCGCTTGTGTGCTTTGCCCACAACGATGGTGGCAGGTGAATCTGCGTGTCCGGTGCTCACGTGGCCTTTCAGTTTTCTTGTGGGTGTCTGAGGTGAGAGAGTACAAGAATACTTCAGTTAGGAACACAAGACAGTGACGCTTTAGATGACCACCTGTCCAATTCAGGCAGTCACTTTAGGTTTACTTGGAGGTTTCTTTAGCAAATAAACAGGGGTATGAATTGTATACAGCACTTAGGTGTGCACAGGTCACGCACGTATACAAGATTTTTGACAACTTTAGTCTTACCTTGAGCTGTGGTTTGGACACAACCTTCTTGGTCATCTTTTGAGAAGGTTTTGCCTGAGACGGAGCAGGAACTTGAGCCTTTGGTTTCCCAAACTTCACAATGTCAGCCCAGCAGTTTGACACTGAAAGCAAAGTATCACACAGCAACAATTAAAATCAAAATTTTTATCTTCTTTGATCTGCTCCATTAAATTTCAACAAACAGTTTCCTGCAGTTCAAGTTATGAGGCAAAAAGTTGTTACGATAAGCTGAACAATAGTGAAAAATTAAATTGTGAACTTTATGGCTTTGAAATTTTCTCACACACTTTGACAGGAGGCGAGCAACAATTTCACACACCTTTCATGGACGCTCGGGAGATTCCGCTTCTTCTCTGTATCACTCTGATGGCACTCTTGGAGATACTTGGTGTCTTCTTGGTGGTGCTCTTCATGCTCTTCCTCTTCAGACTGATCTTCGGGGTCGCGGTGACTGAGGCCGCCTGCTCAGAGACAGCGTCCACCTGAGCTGTTGGAGACGGCGTACTGATGCGGGACACAGAAAAGCGCCCCTGCGTTGTGGGAGTTGGGATTCCAGAATTCTTGGGGGTCTTGGCGGGAGTTGCGGCGACGGACCTTTTTCCAGCTGGTGACGGACTTTTGGGCTTGGGCGACTTTGCTGTGAGGGATTCTCCCTTGGGGGAGGGAGACTTAGATTGTGGGGACTTCTTTGCAGGAGTTGCTCCCTTGGGTGAAGATGATGCCGATTTAGGAGACTTCTTCGCAGGGGTTGCGGCTTTGGGAGAAGACGATGCAGATTTTGGAGATTTCTTGGCAGCGGATGCTGGTTTGGGAGAAGGGGAACTGGATTTTGACACTTTCTTTGTAGGTGTTGGAGTTCTAGGAGAAGCCGTCTTGGAAGCTGATGACTTCTTAGGCGAGGGAGTCTTGGGTTTTGCAGGGCTTTTCCCCTTCGGGCTCTCTTGATCAAACTCCTATGAAACACAAGATGAACCCTCAGTGAAAAGAAGTTGACACGCAGGTGTAACTAATCGAAACAAGGAACAGAAATCTTACTTTCAGCATGCCGATAACCGAGGCTCGTCTGAGCAGAGAGTTCTTGGGTTTCAGGAGTGACAGGCTTCTTCTTGGAGTCGCTCCCCTGCGTAGAGGAGAATCTGGAGGCAGACGCTTGTCAAACAGCTCTGGACTCAGGTGACCTCCGAATGAAACTCGTTTCCTTTTCATTTGTTGTTTGGCCACATCAGTGCCAAGTTCTCCACTTTTGCGCTTTTTAGAGACACTTTTCTCTGCAAAAAAAAAAAACATACACCATATTATAAAACAGCGATGGCTCGTGTAGCAAATATACATACTTCTTCAAAGAAACAAAATTACCTTGAGATTTTCCAGGATTCTTTGGTGACGCAGACTTTGCAAGAGTGCCTTCTTTACTGCGCCTCCTCACAGGTGACTTGGGCGTCTGCGCGACAACCTGCTCAATCACCTCTGGCACAGAGAACTTCAGGGGAGTCGTACTCGTTCTCCTCCGAGGTGACGTTACTTTTGACTCTGTGGCCGTCTTAACTTTCTCCATGGTGGGTTCAGCGACCACCTCAGCGGGAGGAAGCTGAGAGGATCTCCTCTGCTTCTTCCCTGACTGTGGTGTGCCACTACGCTTGCACTCAGCTCCAGTGAAGACTTCCTCTTCCTCCTTTTTCGCAGAGCAGCTCTCCTCGCAGAAAGTGGGAGGCTGTGCCTTGCTCCTCCTCTCTGAAACTGGCTTCGGGGTGCAAAACCTGGAGGAGGGGGTCTGGAGGAGGCTGACAGATGACTTCCGAGGGGTCTTAACATCCAGGGATTTCTTGATCATTTGATACAGGTCGTTGAAGGGGGAGTCGGTCTTGCTCTGTTGCAAGCTGCCGTCTCCTTTGGACTCCAAGTCCACAGTTTTCTCCAAAGGTTGCTGAATGTTCTCCTGGTTGGTTCCATCTTTAAGATGAGGATCTAAGGTTTTACAACGTACAAAATGATAGACAAGGTTAGAACTCACACCATGGTTAGGAAAAAAAGGGAAGTGCAGGAAATACCAATTCCAGCAATTACTTTGGTCTGTAGCTAAGCAACAATATATTGACACAAACGAACCTGTCGACACTTCAGAGACTCGCTTCTCTCCTTTGTCACCAACTTGCTGATCTCGAAGAACCTGGACATGAATGATACAAGAGTGTTTGTGAAAGTCATCAGAAGTGAGCACACCTGTAGGAAGGTGAAGGTAGTTGTAATATCTAGATTAATGTATGTTTAAATACAAATGAATGGAGAAATTACTTTAAGAGTCTCGGGTTCGCCTCCTTTGGAAGGCGTCTTCTTTGGCGTGCGACCTGGGGGGTATTCGAACCTGGCAGGACAAAGCAGTCGAGAAAATATAGAATGTTAATTTCTTTTCATGTTTGCTTGGGAAAAAAACTCCAAAACAAAACATTCAGTTGCAGTGAGTCAAATGATTCTAACTGACCTGAAAGAACGGTCAATAATAGTTATTACATCTCCATGTTTCAATCGCTCGGACTGCTGCAGAACCACTCCGTTTACACACGTCGGGTTCACAGAGCTCAAGTTTGTCAAAACAACCTGAAAGAGAAACACAAACAATTATAACAGAGCCTAAAAAACATGTGAAGACAACATCAACACAATCTATCATACAACGGGAGGATTTACGACCAGCAGCCCTGGGTTAGCCGCTAGAGGTTGCCCCTTCGTTGCCCTCACTTTCTACATTCAATAAAAGATGTTATAGCTCCATTCCCTCCACAGCTGGGGGATTATTATTGATCGATTGGAAATCTGCAGCATCCGTTGTTTGAGCGCTGGATCGAAGATTTTCTCTCGTTTTGTTGAACTAAGAAAAATCAAACTAAAACACGCAGAAGGTCAAATGCCGCACACGGACTAAAGCAGTTTGATGATGTGAATGGTAGGTAACACGTTCATCACGGTGGAGGTCACATGCTGCCACACTGATTACCGATTTATAGAGGTATGACTGTTTACATGAGAGGCCGTTTCACAGCATTTCTGCAAGAACCCATTAACACTTGTTTACTGAACCACAAAAATAGCCACAGTTTCCTTAGATCAACATTCTGATTGTAATGTGTTGCCTTTTCAAAAGCGTTTTAAACAAACTTCCCAAAATATGAAGATGGAAAACATCGAGTTGATAAGACAAGTGACTCAGGTTGTGTTCTGTGTGCTCTCACCTCTTTATTCTCATTCAAGTCGATCCTGCAATGCTCCTTAGAGACGTGAGGAAGCTGAATACGAATGTCACAATCAGGTTTCCTGCAATACCGAGCAAAGGCACAACTTGAGCATGTTCCAGCTTTTTGATCAAAAAAGGAGCAGATGAGGAGCAGAAAAAAAGTACCAGCTGTAAACAGCGATCTGGAGCCAACTATAGAAAACGTGTATTAAGAAAATGCCATGGAAGGAGTGGGTTATGATGCATGATGAGGGCCTCACCTTCCAAACAAGCATGTGGCAGTGAGAGGATACTCAGTTCCGTCTCCTCCACTCCGCTTGATCACCACTATTTTCCCATGTAAAGGCATGTTTGGCAACGTTACCTGGAAGAAGCAACAACAGAAGCATTAACCCGGAACTGTATGCAGGGCTAAAAGGCCAAGTTACAGTAATATCAGCCAGCCAGTCTCTATATCTTTGAGAAGCACAACTTCAATCAGATATGAAATTCAAACTGAATGAAAATAAGAGAAAACGTACGAAGGACAAAAAAACAAACATATGCATGTATGTATGGTTTGCAAGGTAGACGTTTATCATGCAGACACGTTGGCTGCTAATCTGTCGCGTTGTTCAAGGTCGATCAAGGTGTTTGTGCGTGGAAACACAATCTGATAAAGTCAGCGGCATCCCACGTGTAAGCGGCTGGCTAGAAACCTTCTCAGACTCATAACAACACACGACGACCTCGTGTTTCACCGACAACTATCAACATACAATGAATTAAAACAGAGTCGCCTCGAGGGAACGTAGGACGCTTAGCAACTCAAGCCGGTTTTAACACCAACATAAAAAAAAAGTTACGCTGCGTTTCCAAATCCGTAAAAATGTAACAGAAGCGCATTTTATGATAGATTCGTCTTACCTGACTTCCGTTTAGCTATGCTTCAGTTTCTGGTAATCCATAAACCCGAACCGCGGCGAACAAAATGAACAGTTCTACGATAAAACCATCACTCTAAAGGCAGAAACGATGACCTAACGTACCCTTGTCAAACTAACGTAAATTATACTGAACAGCCCAGCCGTGAGTCGCTGTTTCTCACCTCTCACACGCGCTTCGGTGTTCCTCCGCCAGACTACCAAGCTTAAGAAACTGTCGCTTTCATTTACAGATTGAATGGATACTTTTGGATATTACTTGAGTCTTTCTGTGAGTAACCGTGGTCTGTAAATCACATCAGTAAATTTAATCATGCTTTGCTTTAAATTACGGCAAAGGAACTATTTTGTTTACAATTGTAGCGGAACGATTTCACTACAGTACTGCGACAGCGATTTAAAAATATTTGAAAATCCCGCGCGAAGGAATCTGATTGGATGAGACGTCATGGACCATGAGAGGGCCGGACTTAACGCTAGAAGAGGAAGTGGGCGAATGAGTGCGCTCAGTACAGTCGAATAAAGGAGAAGGTTATACAGTAAAAACAAACAACTACTATTTATGGCTGGTTTTGAAATTGGTCCCCTCTTCTTTTCCTTTCATCAGTGAACGATGTGGCTCCTAGAGACAACTTCATGTAGTCAAAAGATCCATTTGGATGAGATACTGAAACATTTTTTAATATCAGAAATAATAAAGTTTGACTTCCTTCAGAGCTCCAGTTTGAGGTAAACAGCTTTTTAAAAAAAAAAAAAAAATTATAAGCTGTTTGATGCTTCTTGAACTTATTCTGTGAGGGCAAATGGTTATTATCTTTGTGCAATATATATATGGAAACTCACTGAGTTCACTCCAGAAATATGCTTGTTAAAATGTGTGTCATGGGAGAACAAATTACCCAGTTCTTTCAATTTCTGTGGTGCCAGCAGCTTGCTTCAGTGTCATTGTGTGATGTGTCTAATGCCAAGTACACACCTGTCTGCCTGAGCCTGGAGCTCACCCTCCGGTAACAATTCCTGTTTGATTTGGCTGCAGCTTCTTGTTGATGTGAAATTCTCCTGATAACTCTTTAGCTTCCTTTTGTGTGGCAATTAGCGGTTTCGTCTTTATAAATAATCTTGCCAAAGACAGCAGTCAAGATTTAGTCAAAGCCTTTACATATGAACAGTGAGAGAACCCAGAAAACTGGAGCCGAGAGGTTACAGCAGAACAATGCTCAGCTTGCAGGTGTAAAATGCTGAGTTCACAACTTTGAGCATTCAACATCAAAGGTGTTTAAATGAGAAGTTATTGCATTTCATGTATGCTGATGTAACATTGTAATATACACCACATTTTCTGCATGACTGCAATATGCAGTGTGCAACAGGGTATCGTTACAATAGCTTATGTACGCCATGAAGGGCTTTTACTTTGAAGGATGAAGAAGGCAACTCTATCTGCCCACAACCCTCCACTAAAACTTTTCTAAGTGTTGTTTAATAATGCATTTCAGTTCGTCTTCATTACATTTACACTGTACTCAGCCCCAATGATGTGTGCCAATGGGATGAAAGCTTTTACTTTTATTCTGTTTGAACATTTGCTTTTCAAAATACCGGTGAAGTGGCACACTGGGGAAAGAGCTACTTCACTAAACTCAAGCTGGCAAAGTGTGAGATTAAAGCTAAGTGTTAAGGGCAAGGTGTATGCTACCAGCATGCAAACAAAAGTTCGTACTAATAGTTCTCTCAAGATTCCTCAACAATCCCTGAAGCAAAAACAACACATAAAAGACACATATTACACAAAGCCATTTCATTATTAAATGTTGGTTTTATTTTTTTATTTTTTTGTCGTTTTGTTTTTTTTTTTTCTCAAAGTCGCTTGATAATCTTGACAAAAAAATTGCAACATATTCCATACTTCTCAAACTGACGGTGTGTCTGTTGCTATTCCAGATTAGCTGTGGAGGGAAACGTTGTGCGCTGTTCTGGACAGGTTAAGTCCTAAAATGATGAGGAAAAAAAAGCAGCTTTGACCGTACAAATAAAAAAAAAATACACATGAACCACTCAGAGGGACTCCACACTGGCATCCTATGCTGCGTCGCGGTCGGTCAGGGTCGGCGTCTCCCTCTCTTTCTCTCTCTCTCTGCACCAGTCCTGGTCTGCCAGGCCCAACCAAAGGGAGTGACGGAGGATAAAATAAACAAGAATTCAGGGGCTCAGTAGCAGAAGTGTGTGTACATGTGCATCTGTGATTGGAGGCTTGGGGTGGGGTGGGGTGGGGTGGTGCAACACAGGACATATACAAATAACAGGCCAAGCATACAGAATGAATCCTTCCTGAGACATTGGTGTGTGTTTGTGTGTGTACAGTAATGATGGTCTACATGTGTTAATGGTGAAGGCGTTTTGGTGTAAAGTGAGTCACAGGGCGCAAGGTTGCTCTGCATCCGGTATACAAAGTCACAGATTTGTTTTGTTTAGGTTCTTTTTTTTTGTTTGTTTGTTTTCTTTCGACCACAGGTTGCCAGGGGCGACATCGGTGAGGACTCAGCTGACGGACATCACATTTGGGACCTTCGCTTGCCTGACCACTGACAGTGAGCAGAGGGGGGTCGCTACAATCTAGTCGTCTCCCGCCTGCTACGGATCGCTCCGTTCGGAGAGCGCGGAGGGTTCTTCGTGTTTCATACAGAGTGTATTTACACCGTTCTTCACATTCCCACTCTCTTTGTGAGCCGTCTGTCTCGCTTTTACTCTCTCATCATCCCCTCGCCACGCTACAGACGGCCTCCCGCTCACCATATTCCAGAAGCACCTTCTCTTTCTGCTACATGGCCACGAAAAAAAAAAGCTTTGCCCCGACTGGAGTGCTACTTTTGTTTCCTACTGTACATCGACGACATGATTTCAAAATGAGAGGGGCGTCGGTTGAAATTGTCTGTGAGAGCCACATTCTGAACAGCCAGTGATTGGTGAAGGGTCCGTCCCACCACTTAGCAGGACACAGAAACACGAAAGAACTTCCTTCAGTAAAATGTGCTCAAAATGTCTTTTCTTTTTTTTTCTTTTCCTTGAATCACAAACCTATAAACAAAACACATAAAAGGTATTCTTAAAAAAAAAAATCAGGTGAAGCCTAAAACTCTTCATAGTTTTAAAGAAATGAATACAGCTTATATACACAAACTCAAAGGCTAGTTAAAATATACCTTGATAATGAATCTTCATTAATTTGATTTCTTGAAAGGACCTGTGACCATATCATACAACCATACAATCATTTTGAAGAACAAAACAAAGAAATAAAAACAAAAAAATAAAAGGAAAACAAATCCAACCTGGAATAGGAGGTGATATTCATTGCGACTTGTTTTCTGTGCACGTTTTTGTGTGTGTAGGGTGGGTGTTGTTTGTCTCGCGTGTACTGGAGAGAAGCTTCGACATCTCGATTCGTCGTGTGAATCAGAACAATGTACAAATGTGAAACTGAAACGTCTCCTGTCCATACTCTGGAAGATTCAAACGGTGGAGGAGTACAACAATTTCTAATCTCAGCTCAGAAAACATGTCCTCATGTCAACCTGCCTTTCTCTTCTGGACATGTCACTCACAATAGTTCCTTAATTTTTCTATATATATTTATATATCTTTTGTACGAAATCTGTTTTTTTTTTTTTTTGAAATTGGAAAAAAAAGAAAGAAAGAAAAAAAAAACAACAACAGAGAGACCCCAAAGTCTTTGAGGAGGAGGGTCTATGAACATGTCCCAAAGTTGCAGTCTGCCTCAGAGTACAATAACAACAACAAAAAGTGTCTGGTGTTCGTCAAGTCAGTCTGTATTCACTGTCTTTGTCCGTGTCTTTCGTCCCGCTGCGCTCCGTCCGCTCCCCCCTTTTTCACTCCCCACGTTTGCTTCCATCGGTCTTTGGGAGAAAGGTGGAGCGGGGAGGGAGCGCGGGGGAGAGGACAGTGGAAGGAGGGAGGGAGGGAGGAGGAGAAAAAGGAGGAGGGAAAAGTCATCAGCAGTGTTTACGGTGTGGTATCTCAGAGGCATCCTGTTCACCTCGGCCCGCCCCGGCTTCTCCTCCCTCCCGCCCCCCCCACTGCGTCTGGCCGGTGCGTCCAGAATGAGGGGGCGAGCAGATCAGGAGAAGGGTAAGCAATGATTCGTAGGAGAGGAGGAGGTTGGCTCTGCCAGTCTCCTGTGTTCAGCAGTTTTTCAGGGAGGGGGGGGGGTCAAGGCCCACCTCCTTTTGCCGCTCCCCTTCCGAACATTGAGGGAGAAGAGAGAGAGCATCACAGAGAACAAGCCATCAGAAGCGGCGGGCCGCGACTACGGCGATTGCGTGGCCGGACTGCTTTGGGCGGAGCTGGGCGACAAACTGGGACTGCAGCTGCCCGGGGGGGCTCCGCTGGGCCGGCCGCCTGCGGCCCCGCTCTCCAGGCCTTCTGAGTTCTCCAGCATCTCCTGGATGAGGGGAGGCATGGAGCCTGGGATCTCCATCTTCAGCGTGATGACACGTTCAGCTCCTGCAGCAAAGGAGAGACGAGAGAATCAGCTTGGCCCAGACTTCACTCCTTCGTCCTTTTATCCTTTAACCTGACAATCGTAAATCAAGTGCGGCAGCAAGAAAAAAAAAACACCCAGGGGGTCACAAACCTTTAGCACTGATGCTACGCAGATCTGTAATCTTCATCAGCATCTTAGGGAACATATGGGGTTTGTGGGGCCTCCTCTTCCTCACATAAATTTTGAGGGCTTCCAGCAGCGGCTCCTGCAGGATGTCCACCTTATCGGCCTCCTCCAAGTCCTGTCGATCTGTGGAGAAACACACCCAGAGTGTCGTTCAATCATCAAAATATAGTTCACTAAGAGACATTTCAAGGATTTTCAGGATGTTATTTCTAATCTTATTTTAAAAGTCATTTAAATGACACGTTTTACTTAATAAATAAGGAGTCACGGGAAAAGAAACAGGCAAAACAAATGACTTTCCAATAATAAGTAATGTCACAGTTGGCCACTAGATGGTGCTACACGAACGGAGCAAAGCAACCTTTTGTTTTTGTTTTTTTGACCAATATGGCACAATCTCTGCTCCCAATTGAGGAGTGGATGGGTAGATGCAATAAACTTTTAGAAAAGGATCATCAATAATGTAAGAGGTAGTCGTCGTACCTCCACACAACAAACAGATGGCGCTGAGGAGCCCCGTCTCTGCATCGTCCATCTCCAGGGGCAGGAGCTGGTTGGCGAAGGCGAAAACCAGGTCAGTGAGGGGGCCGAAGCCGGCGTTGTGCATCTGGGTTCGGTTTAGCGTGAGTCCGTCTGAGAAAGTCATGGTGTCTTGCTCGGGTGTGTAGCGTGTGCAGATCCGCAGTATCTGTGGGCAGCAGAGACACAGCGGGTTACAGCGCGAGGAGAGAAACAAACCGACACACCTGCACTCGCAGAGCCAAAGCAGCCGGGCCCCCCCCGACGTACCAGGATGTCCAGACAGGCGGCTTTGAGCAGGGTGATCTGGTCAGCGATGGTGAGCGTGATGAAGCCGGGCAGCTGCTTCGCAAACTCCACCGTCTTGATGATGCACTTGGTGGAGAGTTCGCTGAACTTGTCCCACAGGTCCACGTCCAGGGATACACGTCGCTCCGAGCTGTTCGTCTGCACAAACGCACCACCATCCGGACATTAGCTCGCTCACAGGGACGGGTCACAGAGATTGCCGTCGATGCCCCGCCCACTGACCGTAGTGTATTTGCCCAGCTGGCAGAGAGAGGGGAACGTTTCCTGGTGCGCCTTGCGAACCCTGTCGATCATCTGCTCCGTGTCGGGACTCAGCACGTAGCTCTCTGTGCACTCCTGCTTCTTCTCGTCCTTCTTCTTCTTGTTCCGGTCATTCCTGACCGCTGCAGGGAGATCACGAGAAAACACACACCGATCACTCACCGCGGACGAGTTCCTGTTTCTTGCAGAAACTCTTGAACAAACTTCTCGGTTCATTCATTTACTTCACACTCGTGGGATTCACAGTGTTTCAGTGTGCTGACCACCACCACCACCACCACCACTCTGCGGCCTTTGAATTCACTGTATGTGGTTGGATCAATAAGCACAACTTGGGCCTCATACTAGACACACATTAGCAGCTCTTGACGACACCTCGAAGTAAAGTGAGATCAGAGGCAAAGTCATCAGCGCAAAAAAACCAAAGGGGGACTCTCTGTCTGCAGCAAACTGCGGCCGCAACCTCATCTCCTCTTATCCCATGCTGTATGATGAATGTCTCCAGACAGCTCCATCCTAGAAGGACTATGGTAATGGAGGAGGAGGCAGAGGAGGGGGGAGGTGGGGGGTAAAAAACCTTGAAATAATCCGCCATCGTTTTCCTCTGGGCGATCAGGCTAGTGTGCTCACCCCAAATGACAAAAAACACCAGGCGGGGTGTTTAGCATTGAAATCCCATTACGAGCTGGATCCATTTCTCCCGGCCCATCCGCGCCGCCGCGCTCACTTGTTTAGCCTTAGCCGCATCGAGGTTGTGTGTGTGCGCGCCGAGGCTGGGGGTGGAATGGGTGAGACGGGGGTGCTCGTTGATAAATAGTGGTGGGGGATGGAGCTATCCATAAGGCTGACAAATTGCCACAGCTTTCATTAGGGGTCCCAGCTAATCTAATAACATAATATGACAAATATCCTGCCTCTAATGGTTTTAAAAGGGCTCGGCTGCGGCGCCCATACCAGGGAAAAAAAAAAAGACCTTCCAGCGTTTTCTCTCCGACTCTGGAGCCCCTCTCTCTCTCCTTCTCTCCCTCTCTCTCTCCGTTATACAACGCGCTCTCGCTTTCCCCTCGGTTCGCCTCAGCCGATGCACACCGCCACCTCGCCTCTCCTAAATTGCATTCTTTTGCTTTAAATCATTCCTAAACTCATCTCTATCAGCGGGTCCAATCTCTACCTCCCCTCGAGGCACCTGCGTTTTCCCCCAGCCACTGACCTCAGATCAGGTTTTTCTTGTCTTAATCCTAACCTTGACCATTAAGGGCGAGAGCACTCAGGCTGATGGGAGATCAGTGTCTTTGACGGAGGGGGTCTGGACCGGGGCCAAGGCGGGGAAGCACTGCTCTGTGCCGCTGCTCATTCATCAGCCCACAGACAGGCCTCCCTGCCTGGGAGAACATGAAGGGGAAGGAGGAAGGCGGGGGCCGGGAGTCTGATCCCGCATTATGTTATTGCTAAGCACTGCTCGCCACAACAAGAAATGAAAAAGACCCCGCTGTGATCATGGTAATGCTTTATTTTCCTGCCTTTATTGCTGCTATCGTGGCAGGTTGGCGCGGTCGCCTCCCGAAACACGCGGGTACGCAATCAACACTCGCAGTGTTGAAGCAGGGACTGGGTCTTCCGGGGTGCTGGGACGGCTCCATTAATTCACTGACAAAAGTCTTCTTTTTATTGGTTGGTGTCAAAAAGCTTTAATTTCAAAGTTCAAACATTGTATTTTATTAGAAATACTCATAAGTCACACCAAAATGTTATTGTTTAAGCTGATTATACTCATTTAAGACATTCATCAGCTATACATATTTTTCATCATCTTTCTGACTTTTAATTCAACGTCTCTATTAGTGATTTTCATTGTATATAAATAATATTCCAGATAATTGCGCCTGTTTTTTGTTGACTTATGTAGGTCGACCTGTAACCACCTCAGCATGTGTTACTTTCCTCCCTTCTATCACTCAGGGCTCGCGCTCCACCTGGCATATGGCGGAGGCCGCGCTGAAACGCGAGACAGCTTTTGATCTGAAACGAGCGCTTTTAATTTGAAACAGCTGGAGGAAGTCACGGCATTCGGCCGGCCATCGGCGCCGCTTTGATCAGCCGGCCCCGTCCCTCCAAAGAGGCACTGGGGTTTGTCGAATTTAGGCCGAACACGACCTCATGTGACTCCGCGCAGTAAATCCCGGCTTAACCTCCAGCGCTCCGGTCCAGATGACTGCGGGGACCAAAAAAAGGAGCGGCGCGCTCGGCTCAAAGTGCCGCTCACGCAACGGTTCCTGCGAACCGCCAACGAATCCCCGCTCATAATATCGTCGCTGGATGACGGCAGGAAAAACAACTCTGCCAATTTAGCACTTTTCAGCCACAGCGCGTTCCGAAAAACATCTCTTTGGGTTGTAGAATCCTTCGTTTTATGTCCCTTTCTTCGCCCACTCTTTTTGAAAAAAAGTTCACAACATGAATATATTTGGACGTCCGCTGAGGCGACAACCTGTTTCAAAACATCGACCAGCTTTAGAGGGAGACTGCAGTAATCTGCTGGGCATATTTGGGCCAGCGCTGAATGGCGAGCTGATTGGGAATCAGTGTCCCCGTCTGCCATGAAAGAAGGAGAGGGGGCGGCGGCATCACAGTCAACGTCCAATTAATTCACAAATAAAAGTGGGGCATCCCTGGTGCCCAGACATTACCCGCACTGACAAATTGGCAGCACAATCATAAGCCGCACAACACAATTTAATGAAGTCATTAAAGAACTATTAGGCACGACTGGCGATCTGTCATGGCGAATTGCCACATGCAATAACTTGGGGGGTGGAGGGTGGGAGGCGGCGGTGGGGGTGTGCAAATGAAAGAAATACTGCCTCTCGCTGCTTCTTCTTTTTTTTTTGCTGTTTTTTTTTTTTTTTTATCGCGTCCACGCGTGTGCGCCGACACAAATGCGCGAAGGATGTCGGCACGCATGTGCGTGCGCGTCGACACATCTTTCAAAATGCATTATTGGAATATGAATGCTAATGGAGGAACGAGCATCCGGGATTGTTTGCAGTCGCGCGCTCGTTGCATAAAAATGATTTACAAGAGTCGGTGTGTAACGTGTACAGAATACTGCGGAGCGCGCGCACGCACGCACGCACGCACACACACACACACACACACACACACACACACACACACACACACACACGTGCTCACACACAGCCATCACTCAATCATTTGCTCTCATACTAGATTTCAGCTGCAGCGTGCACCTAATAGACAATTTCAGTTCCACAGCGTGTATGCATTTGTGTGTGTGTGTGTGTGTGTGTGTGTGTGTGTGTGTGCGTGTGGGTGTGTGTGTGTGTGTGTGTCTGTGTACAAGACAGAGAGAGGTGGGCAGACAGGGATAATTCGTGTGAGGAAAATTAAAGCGCTGGCAGCTCGTCCATCACACAGATTAAATTCAATGGAAAGATAAAAATGTCAATGTTCCCCCTGCTCCTGCTGCTCGCAGCGCAGAGCCTCCGACGACATTGATGAAACTTTCCCCCCACTCTCTCTCTCCCCCTCTCTCGCTCTCTCTCTGTCCTCCAGCCTCTCTCCTCCTTCCTCATCCCCCCTTTTTTTCCCACTCTCTCAACTCCAGATTTTCATCCCCCCCCCCCCTCCTCCTCCCCTCACAGTGTGCTCAATACTCTTCCTCCCGCGGCCTTCATCTTTCTCTCCCATCCCGCCTCTCCGGCTGATGTTATCCCCCCTCCGCGCTGTTCTCCATCATTCTGCGCTTCATCTTATTTTACTTTTATTACTTTCTCTATCGCTGAATAACACCTTCCTCAAGGAAAATGTGGGCGATAACTTTGTGGGTTTGACAAAAAAAAGGGAGGGGGCCAGGGTCGGGGGGGTGGGGGGTGCTGCTGAGGGATGGCAGCTGCTCTGAACTCTAACATAAACACAGAGCAGAGGATGTGCACTTGAACCATGTGATGATTTCTAATACAGAGACTCAGCGGTGGGAAAGAACATGCTGCTGAGGGACTTTTGCAGCCTTTCATTAACATGCTGTAACGTCTCATTTGTTTAAGAACGTACAGATTTAAGTGAGGAATAAAATTAGGCTCGATGAATTTCAAACTGTTCTATGCTGCTTCTCCAAATGCATCTTAAGAGCTGAAATGTACATCGGGTAAAACAGTCACAGAAACTAGCAAGACACTTGTACTTTCATTCCTTTTGTTGGTACAAAAAGTAACCAAAATCTTGAGATTATCCAGAAAAACATCCAAATTTTTCAGATAACACTTTAAAATTAGAATCAAATATGCTTGTTTGCTTTATTTTGCTGAGAATCTTCCTCCTTTATCCTGCCTGCATCTTCGGAGCCGCATCGTGCACAGATCGTCAGTCCGACAGTAAACCAGCCTACAGGCGTTTCCCCTCGTAACCTCCCCCCCTCGCTCCCACCACCCGCCACCCTCCCCCCTCCCCCCTCCCCCCGCTCCTTCTGACGCCGTCTTGCTTGGCACTGCCACCCGGCAGCAGGCCTGGCACTGTCATCTGGAGCTGTCTGC
Organism: Malacoctenus gilli; assembly: GCA_032164315.1. Taxonomy (NCBI): domain Eukaryota; kingdom Metazoa; phylum Chordata; class Actinopteri; order Blenniiformes; family Labrisomidae; genus Malacoctenus; species Malacoctenus gilli. The sequence continues at coordinate 11,270,880 of JASSRZ010000086.1, read as the reverse complement.
CAGCAGACACAAGGTCACCCAGACGTCCCCTCAGCGCTAGCGGGGGGTCCATATTCTGCAGGCGCGCGCGCGTGTGTATGACAGGGAGTGTCTGGTGTTCTAAGTGGAGCTGTCGCCGGGTATTTCTGCTCGGGGAGCTTTAATTCAGATTCCTTCTTTTGTTTGTCACCTTGTACGCGCATAATGCGAGCGCTCGGGTGACATTATGCAAAGCGCGCCTTTTGACGGGCGCGTGCGTCCGTGTCAAGTGGCGCGGAGGGGTCCCTGCTGGCCCCAGATGGCCAGCCTCGCCCTCCTCGCCAGCACTGACCACTCTCAGTGGCCAAAGTCACCGCTGTGACCACAAGACGGACAATCTGCACACTCTGGCAAAAAGAAAAGTCTGGCGTGGAAAAACTAGATCAGCTTCGCAAAGTCAGACTGAGATCAGCAGAACCTAATCATTTAATAATAATTCCAGCCTCGAAGTCCACCCAGAATAATGATTTAAAAAAAAAAACCCGACACTTGGTTTTTCTTTATTCAGTACTGATATTTCACCACTAGATGGCTCCCCAATGCCAGTTTTCCCCCAGCCTCTGCCTGTGCGCACGTGTGTGTGTGTGTGTGTGTGTGTGTGTGTGTGTGTGTGTGTGTGTGTGTGTGTGTGTGTGTGTGTGTGT
>JASSRZ010000086.1:11246996-11260628 GCA_032164315.1 Malacoctenus gilli | reverse complement strand
TGTGTGTGTGTGTGTGTGTGTGTGTGTGTGTGTGTGTGTGTGTGTGTGTGTGTGTGTGTGTGTGTGTGCGCGCGCAGCAGATGGTGCACGGGAAAGATTACATCTACTGCAACCAAAACAGAACTGACCTGACGCACAAATACGCTCGTTCAGAGCTTCCTGGAAATAATAAAAAAAAAAAAATTAAGCAACTAAATAATGAAAGACACGATCGCAAAGATATCCAACCTCTTCCTGGTCTGGCCGGTGATCTCTGCCGCCAGGAAATAAAACACACCGCGTGTCCGAGTGGGTTTCAGGTGACCGGGACAGTTAAGCTACACAGTAATAAAGCTCACATTGCGACACCTCACAGTGACATCCAATCAGGCCCGGCGACATCAAGACGTGTCGTTTATGAGGCGCAGATGTCTTATGCCACTTTCACACAGGCAGCAACCTTTGGAAGCCTGCGTAGGAGCAAAGTCACCGATCTACCACTTTTCAAAATAAAAGCGTCTAACTCACCTCGTGTTTTTCTCACTTTACTCCTGAACTCCAAAAGCTGTGAACAACTGAACTTCCAAGTGTCAAGTCCCTCCTTTTAACCCCCCCCCCTCCTCCCTTACAGGAGTGACCTTGGGAGGCGATGGCGTGCGCTGGAGGTCGGGGAGTCATTCGCGGTGGATGTGAGAAGCCGGACAGGCGGCGGGCGCCCACACAGAGCCCGCCCTCTGCTGCTTATTCGCCGTTTGATCGGTGTCACTATGAGCCCTCTGTGCCCGGGCCACGCAGTCACCACACTCATGTCCAACAAATTAAAGTTAAACAGAATGGCCCTTACGTAACGCGGCATATTTCCTCATTAGCACAAAAAAGCAAAACAAAACACAACCCATTCACAATATGCTGCGCTCATCCGCCTCACTTGATGGGGAATGATTACGGTCCGGCGTTATTACAGTGACCACCGAGCTATTCATCCACGTTAAAGCTGCCTTCATTAGAAACGCATAGACAAGCAGATGTGCCACCCACGTGTAAGCAAACATCAAAATTGCATCTTTGCATACATCCAAACAGGGTGGGAGCGTTTCCCCGAAGCCATTAAAAAAACCCATCAACTGCACACACACACACACACACACACACACACACACACACACACACACACACACACAGATTGTACACCCTCCTAATGAGAGCACCCATGGAAATCTGGGACACAAGGACAAGAGTCTGTGAGGGGGCTGGCGACTGTAATTAAATACAATGGCCGGCTTCTGGAGCCTCGTTGGGCTGCAGCATGGAGCAAAAACAATGGCGGGCCTGTGGACCGGCAGGCAGGCAGACAGGCAGGACGGAGCTACTTAGGCCTTGGGCGGCCCTCGCCCAGGCATTATTCAACACCAGCCCGCATCCAAGCTCTGATCAACACCAACCTCCCTACAACACTGCCTTTTGTGCGATCCATAAAAGAAGAAGAAAGACGAGAGGGAAAAGGGGGGGGGGGCCAAAATTCATACACGCAAACACTGGAAGAACTGACTCACACTCGCCAGGAGATCTTCCCTCAATATCCTTGCAACATGTTAGCGCTGGAAATTTGTGTGGCTGGCAGAGACTTCCAGGCCAAAGCCCCTCCAGAGCCCACAAAGTGGCCACGGTAACTAATACTGGAGCTGCAGCTAGAATATCATTCCTCTATCCAAGACAGAGCGCCGATGAATAGACAATAACGCTCTATTTGCTGTGGGGGATGCAGGCAAGAGGGACCAGCAGCAGCAGGAGCAGCAGCCACGGAAATTCTGCTTGAAGCCCCCCCCAAAAAAGGACGCTGCAAAAACAGAACGAGCTGTCGCCGATAAGAAAGCCATCGTCGATGGGCGGGGAGGTGAAACACAAACCATATGGTCGCGGCAGTTGTTGTTGGGAGGCCGAATCAAAGCGCGCGGCCTGGCGCGCTGTCAGAGCCGTCCCTGCGGCGGGAGCCAACGGGAGCCGACGTCAGGTGTTAGCAGCCGAAACGGTCCTGACACCGTCGCCTCCAACCCTCCGCCGAACAAAAAAAAAAAAGAAGAAACGGTTCACAGCAACTCTGAACTCAATCCAAACATGGTGAGAAAGTCGTCCGCTGCGATGGGTGTGCAGAGCAGCGAGCCAGGAATCAGCGGCGATGAAGATGACGGAGGGCTTCCGTTCGCCAGCTCTGAATTTCCACACAAACATTAGGAGCTCTTTCTGGCCATGAGCGTGAATGCATGAAAGTGTGTGAGTGAAACACTCCCACACACACTCAGATGTCCTAATAACTTAATGTAGTGTGGTCTTCTCCAAGTCGGAGGCAAAGCATCGGTGATTTAATTAAGTTCAAGTGTGAGTGGTCTGTAATGCCGCTCTTCAAATTCACTTTGCATACATCATGAGCCACAAGTGCACTCGGAGCGGATGGCCGAGCCCCCTCGCAGCCACATCCTCCACAAGCAATTACTGCATGACCAGACTTAAATGGACAAATATGCACAGGACTGAGACGAAATCTATTCTCATGATGGACTATCAGGGGCTGGAATCCTGACACAAAATAGCCTGGCTAACATCAGCACTTCAAAGGCATCGAGACCAACAGGCTCGCGCGCGCGCGCGCACACACACACAGACACACTCAAGGGGAACCACACACGAGCCCGCTGGCTATTATCAGGCCTCCAGACAACTGGGCAGTCTCGGCCCAGTGCTGCCGAAGCCGCTCTCGAGGTTCAGCTCCGGGTTAGTCCTCGGAGATTCGATTACCTTCATCCCCACTGGTTACTGGGCCCAGCTGTGAAGCATATTAATGAGATTTCACCATCATTAGGGGGAGGCTAACTACATTAGCAGGCTGGCCGCTTGGCTGGCTGCGCTGTGGTGGAGGGAGCCGGAGAAACAGACGGCAGAAATGGCAGCGGGGAGAAATGAAGGGAGCGCTTTGACTCAGTCTTCCACATTGTTGAATCCCCCTCAATCACGGACCATTGTGTTCCCTGGCTTCCATTAGATTATCTGGACACACACACACACACACACACACACTCAGACACACATGCTCGCCATGTGCAGCATACACCGGAGAGCATATAGAGTTCCATTTGTCTTTCCATACGGGGAGAGTGCAGGATAAGAGACATCAGACGGACCACCGTGCCACAGGCTGCTGCATTAGGGCTGGCTTTGAAGTCTGCTTAAAATAATGAAGTGGGATGGCCAATGAAACGGCCCCGGGGACAGAGCCCCGCCCCACGAGGCTCTGGGAAACCGCGGCCCACCGTATCACACATGCACCCTCCCCACCGTAAACGACTGGCAGCGACCTAAGAGCTTTTATGTGACAACAAGTGAGCAGAGGAGGGCATCACTCATGCGTGGTGCTCCGACTTTCACAACATATTTGGACTTTATTTCTGGTTTCCAAGTGAGGAATGTGGCGAGGGAACACACACACACGCACACAAACACACACACACACGCGCGCACAAAAACACACACCCGCATGCACTCACATAGGGGAACGCTTTGTCAGCACTCTTTAATTACCAAAAGGGGAAATGGGACCGTTTCCTTGCTTACAGGGAAATCCTGCCATTCTCTGACAAAGCGTCATAACAGCTCTTTGCTCCAAATAAACGCGGCTCCGCTCACCACTGTCGCCCTGATTGCCGACAGCCAGAGCCCCCCCCCCCCGCGGCATCCGAACGGGGCGGTCCGACGGACGGGCGCGCGATCACGCGCCAGCAGGCACGCACGGCCTGACAGCTGTACGGCCGAGCAGCGGCGGGGCGTGTTTGTGTTCAAACACGGAGTGTGAACAGTTATTAGATGGGGCGAAGGGGGGGGGGGGCTCTGATGGTGGGGCCGACAGGCAAAAGTGAAAACACACACATCCAGACGGAGCGAGGAGGGCCGGTGGAGTTTCAGGAGAGCAGACAGCGAGCCTCACGCCTTCTTTATCCACTGTAACCTGATCCAGCCCCTCCACCCTCTCCGTCTACATACACCGCTCAGCTCCGTCCCCTCTGTAGTCCAGGTGAGGGAAAAAAAGTCCCACACACACTTTAAAGGTGTTCATGATGCCTGAAGCAGACAGCGTATCTATTTAACGTCTATGTGAAAGGTGCTGAGGCGTGACGGGGAGGGAGGGGGGGCTCCGTCCTGCCCCCTCGTACCTCTCGGGAGGCGCTAACCCGGTGGCCGCTCTCGTCACGACATTAAACGTGCAAGTCGTGCTGCATCGCCAAATTCAGGATCATCGCGATGATACGAATGTGGAAAAATAAGGAAATTTTCAGAAGGAAATAACACGTCGCTTGAGGTTTAGATGAGTCAGCTGGGGGTCGACTTCTCAGACGACTGACGGCCGCTCGTTTTGCAGCCATGGCAGACTCGTTTTCATTTTGCAGAGCGAGCAGACTCCGGTGCGGCGGCCGGCGCGACTTTGTACTGCGGTGGCGCGTTTGAAGGCCGCGCTGATCCCAGGACCAGAGTTTGATGGATGGTCCTCCAAATTGGGGCTGCATAACTCCCCCCCCCCCCCCCATCTAGAGTGTTACGGCAAGAAAAACACACACATGCGGAGGTGATAAATGAGGGTCCGGGCAGAGGCCGAAGGGCAGGGCGGCGCAGAGTAAGGAGGCTCGGCTGCCTGCTCCGACGATCCCTCCTCAACACCAGGAAACGGCGATGTTTATCTTGGCCCAAACGCGGAGAAAACACCGAGTTGAATTTGGTGCGAGGGTAATTCGCGGCGCTTCTTCAGATCCGTACAGATACGGCGCCTATCTTTCAGTTTACTTCTCGGAGACACAAACAAGAGCAGGCAAAAAGTTGCGCAAACGCCCGCGTCGGCCGCTTTTCAGAGCGCGCGCTGTGCGATATCTCGTCTCCGAGTACGCAAGAGGCTTCGCGTGTGAACGTCAGCATGTTCTTGTCTCGGCCGGGCCTGGTTTTTATCAGCGCAGCGGCCCCCACCGTGTTCCCAAGTCCTTCTCCAAGGGGCCCCGAGACAACTTCCCTCCGCACGCTGCCAGGCCTCTGAAATAACAACACACCAGGTTTTCCTATCACCGCTTCCCCGGCAAATGGAGACAGAACCGAGAACATGTGTGGACAAACTGGAGCGCAGGGCGGGGGGAGGGGCCGCGAGCGGTTGAACAGATGGCAAAGGTGAGGCCTTCGGGGGATAGACTTTGAGCAAAGACTTGGTGTTAACCACTGTAGCTGCTGTCTGCCGCCGCCACCGCCGGCATTCGGTACAGTTTGTCACGAGTCTCCGGGCAAAACGGGAGAGGCAACCGGGAAGCCTCCACATGAAGAAGAAATCCGCGAGAGCTCTTCATGTTTGCCAGGTCGAATGGGTAAAAGAGAGACACAAAAGCATCCAAAGGCGGGCATCTTTCCGCAGCGAGCCCATAAAAAAAATCCCTGGCAACAAGGCAGCCCCGCAACCGTGAGTAACACAGTGTAACTCTACCCAGCAGCTGTCTGTGCCTGCTGACTGACACTGGGACTATGTGAGTTGGCACTTGCCCCAGGGTGACCGGAGATATTTGGCATGAGCTGATGGTGTGAGACATGGTGGTGGGCACAAGGGGGGCAAGAGGCAGCCAGCGCCAGCCAGAGGATGCCGGGACGTGGCACAGGGCACGCCGGCGGGGGGGGGCCCGGCAGCCGGCAACATGTGTGCCGTGGTCATGTGTGCCGCGAATGCGCCATTTGGGCAGAATCAGTGCGAGGCTGTGCAGAGGGAGAGTGCTGGAGCTGCATTCAAAGACCATCAACTGTTAATAAGGAACAAAATACAGCAACTCAATTCGAATGAAGGAGCTGCAATATTTAGCGTTTTGAGTTGAACTTGTTACTGAGGCTGTGCGCTCTATAAAATACGTTTTTAATGTGAAACGAGACCTTCAATTTTATCTTCTTGAAGCGATCCCAGTCGGAGCATTAATATTGCACACGATCATGCCGTCGCCTGACAGCCACTTCGTTCCTGCATGTGCGACGTACGAGGTGACAGCCTTCGCTCGGGTTTCAGTTGGCACTCTTGTAAAAATATAAATACGACCACATCTGAAACTCGGCCCTCGCCGGTGGGCGGAGAAACGCTCCCGAGGCGGCGCGGCGGCCAGGTTTCCCCCTCAGTCCACAACAAGCACGCGGTGCAAACTGAGGCCGCGGCTGAGGTTTGATTGATGTGCGACAGTGTTTGTGTGGAACCGGAAATGTCGGCATCATTCCAAACAGGGTGTGGGCATGGACGCCGTGTGTGTGTGGGTCTCTGGTAAGGCCTGTGTAGGCCTATCAATGAAAGGACTTTTCAGTGAGTAATCCTCATAATGAATATGTTTGCCCACAGTAGATCTGCCACTTCTATTCACAAGCTGATCACACGCATTCAGCAGATGCATACCATCAGCTGAGCATCACGCCTGACCTACATTAGGAGACAGAGGGCAGAAAAGCAGGGAGGAGCCAGGGAGAGAGAGCAAGAGAGAGAGAGAAAGAGAGAGAGAGCGAGAGAGAGAGAGAGAGAGAGAGAGAGAGAGACTACAGTAGGCGCTGATAGAGCCAAAAAGGAGAGGAGAGAACATGAGGAGATAGATGAGCGACAGCAGGGCCCTGGGAGGACTGTGACGCGCAAAACAAACATTTCAAAAACAGGCCTCGGATAAAGGTCTCGCGATTTGGCACGTTTGCTGCGCGACATGAGGGGGGGGGCTGTAACCGCAGTGCAACCTCCCGTCGTCGACTCTCCCAGAGACGATTAATTCCTCCTCACAGATGTGATACCTTTGTGACACATAATTCAAGACCAAGGTCGTGACAGGAGCGAAAGCAGGGCCTTCGACAAACTGTCCTTTAATGTTCACGCTCCGACTGCGAAAAACGACGTCATGAAACATTAAGCTCTCTTTAACGGAGCGCCCGCATTTGGTAATTACAGAATTGCGCGCACACGGATGAGTGTGTGCTTGCTTCTTCCACCTGCGAGACAAATCTGCACCCGTGCATACGAGGAACATGAGTCCGTGTTCACGTCTTTTTTCCCCTAGAACCGCTTTCGAAGCAGCGCGGCAGCCAAATAAGCCTTAATTCCCTCCATTCCCATAAAGTCTGAGGGCAACGACATTACAAGAGCTCAGTAATACGCGAGCGAAGGGTCAGAGAGAGAGAGAGAGAGAGAGAGAGAAAAAAAAGCCCGCCGTCCCTGAAGTGGGCCCGAGAAGAGACGATCGCTGGGAAAGATTCTCGTTCCCTCCTTCCGAGACATCTTTTAAGGACATTACAGTCCAAAGGTTTGGAGACAGATGATTCGAATTAGCGGGCAGATCATAAACACATTTCCGCCCTCAGCATTTAAAAACAATCACAGGTGAAGGAGCGCTGGAAAAAGCGTTTCGCACCGAGCCCCGATCACATCCATACACATTAACCAGAGCCCATTCATCTTTATTGGGCCGAGTGCCACACACAGTGCCTCGCTGTGTTTGCAGGCCAGAGGACCTTCATGAATGCGTATGCTGGAGTGTTTGCTCTTCACCCGCTCTAACAGAGAGGTTATCTGCCCATTGACACTCTCTAATCCAAAGTGACTGGCAGTATTCAAGGGCCTCCGTTCTTAAGCGCATATTCGACGGCGGCAGCGGCGGAGGAAGCCGGGGGTCATAAATATGGAGGGAGGCGAGAGGCGATTTGCATGAGAGGGCTTGGAGTGGACTTGGAGAGGCCACGAGGAGGCGTGGAGGAGAGAAGGGGGGAACAAGGGATCAAGAGAGGAGGAAGAAAGAGGAGAGGCTCACGAGGATCCAGGGAGAAAAGAGAGGATCACCGGGGACAGGCTTTGTCATGTTAAATCGCTTCTCTCAACCCATGTTCTCCCTTTCCCCCCGCCCCGCCCCCCCTCTCGGAGGATAACACAATAGTCAATCGCAGGGGAATAGATTACGAGGGGTTTGATCTTCTCAACTTCTGAGTGGCGGCGTGACAGTGGAAGCGGGGGCGCGGCTGCGGCTGCCGCATGTGCGTGACTGGAGCGGGCGCGATTTTGCGTGTGCGTGCGTGTGCTCACTGATGCCAAATAATGTGCCTCCTCACCAGGCTGCTCCTCTGGAAACCCAAAGAGAGAGCCTTCAGGTTTGTCACTTCGTGTCCTCGTCAAGATGAGTTAGAGCTGATAGTTGGACTGGCTCGTAATTTAGCGCTGCCTTCAAGCCTCGGCAGGCTAAAGTGCATTCCTGCACTGTACACAGGAAACGTCACGACAAGGGCTCCTTTCATAAATTAGCTCAAAGCGTCGATGTCAGGTTGGAGCGTTTTATTCACATGAAAGGCTATTATTGTGGATGCAAGTGAAGGCATTTGCAAGGGTGTGGATGAGGGAATGGAGCAAGCGTGCCATTATCCTGTCACGAGTCTGTTAAAGAGCTTGATGGTGGCGGGAGCCAGAGCGGGACAGGGGGTTACTAGGTCAGGACAGGGGTTAAAACGGCCAAAAGATGCCTCCGAGACAGCTGACATATTTAGAATAGCAGCAGCAGCAGCAGCAGCAGCAGCAGAGCCGTGCGTGAGACGGAAACCAGTCGAGGGACTTTGCCTGGCCATCATTCACTCATTCATTCCTGCGTCGGCTGGGGCCGGAGCTGGGCATTCCTGGTGGCGGAGGCTGGATGCCCGGCGTGTTTTCGATGCCTCCCTGCTCCAACACACCTGACTGCGACACGCGTGTCAATGGCGACGCTCCGCGGGAAGCTGGAAAACGAGCTGCTTGGTGGAATCAGGAGGACTGTGACCCTCTGACCCACACTTGTGCGGTTGCCCGGTTAGCACCGAGCGAGGCGTGAATCTCAGCAGTGGTCCGGGACCACCGAGTTTCGGTTTGAGAGCTGTTTTTTCGAGCTGAATGTCAGGTAGATGATCGGCCAAAGACCTCAAGCAAGGTGAGAAACATTGTCAAACAAACTTTTGGTCACTTGGGGAGGGGGGGGGGATTAAAGGTCAATAAAAGTGCACCCGCATTGAGCCCCAAGTGCATGAGCAGACAGACAAAAGGGTCAACGTGCAAACTCCTTACTGCACTAAAACTGTGCCAAGCTTCACGCCACAACACTGTGACCCAGAACAACATTGAAGTGGCTCCAGTTGTGGCTGAAGGTTAAAAATACCAGCGTGGATGCGCTGCAAAAAAAAAAAAAAAGCGATCGCGCCTCGCTTTGTGTTTTTCTTTTCGAAGCTTCTCTTAAGGAAACCAGACCACCGGCGCGAACGCACACTAACAGCAGGCTGGAAGTCGACAGGACAAACGAACGTGGTCGCGAAACCTCAGCGAAGCTCCTCGCGGAGCGCTCCGGCTCTTGAATACCTCGGTCTCGGCGCCGCGCGGTCAGCCACCGCCGCTCTGCCGCTTCATGCCCACCCTAATGATGAGTGATGACACGCATTTGATTTAGATGTCTGGTGGTGCGGTGTCAGGGGGCTCCTTAGTAGAAGATTTGGGCAGAGTGAGGGGTGAACGGGTGGGCGGGGAGAGGCAGACTCATTTGTCTTGTGCGTCAGTGCTAATGCAGGAATAAAAAAGGGAAAAAAATCTGAGGTGCTTGTCAATAGGGACATTAAGCTCGCTCTGTGCTTAGGACAAATGGCTGATGAGAGCAGGCAGAGTCATCAGGGGAGTGCAGGGGGATGTTACCAGAATTTAATGAAGGACATGTTGAGCTTCCTCGGGTAGGGGTTGTGCTTTGTGTTTGTGTGTGTGTGTGTGTCGTCGTTGTCTGTGTCTCTGCAGACACTAATTTCCTGCATGGATCCCTGACCTTTCACTGTAGCCTGGGGGGAGCCATTTGATCACAACACATGCACACAAAACACACACCATTTCCTGTGATATGGCTGCACACCAGTCAGCGGACTGGTTTCAGTGAGACAATGTTGATCTTTCCCCACGGTGTTGGTTTAATAAAAAGGTCCCTCACATCCGTCACCAGAAAACGCTGACCGACCTGCTTCGGCGCTGTAATTACGTTATCAGGTGCCGTGTTAATGAAAGCGGCGGCGGCGGCTCGACAAACATTCCGATATGACGGAGAGGATTCCTCGCCTCTCCTGAGAACTTTGCAGCGGGGAGACTGGGCGCACCTCATCTGCAGGTACACTAATCAGGCCCGCTGCCTCTGCAAACAACTCGTACGACGACCCAGTAACCTGAGCCGAGTCCCCGGGTGAGCCCGCCGTCAAAGCTTCCACCTCTCCCTCCTGTCCCAACTCCCTCTGGGGTCCAGTTAACCCCAGCTGCCCCCCCCCCTTCCCTTCCCTTCCCTTGCGCCTCTCAGCCTGGTGACCTCCAGGCCCTGACGATGACCCTCGGAGGCGGCCGGGTCCTGTTTGTTGCGACCCAGTTCCGCTGCAACAGGGGCGCACGACGATCCCAGTTAACTCTGCCCATTACGCTAAGTGGGGCCCATCAATTATTCAACAGTTTTCAATGCATAATTCAAGGGATGGGGGGGGGGGGGGCTGTCATGAATAGTGGCACACACAGGTGAGGAGGGAGAATAGCACTTTGAATTCAGACTTGCTTTTCATATGACGACCCTGCCGCCGTCGTCCCGCCAGTGTCACGAGAGGGACACTCGGAGAAACTAATGTCCGTCCGAAATGAATAGCGGCAGCAGGGGGGCGACGATTACATAAAAGAGAGACCGGGAGGGGGGGGGGCAAAATGAGGAGAGGGAGCGATATGAGAAGCAGGCAGGAATAATGAGGACAGGCAGAGGGCCTGTCACGGCTAAAGAGTGGAAAAATACAGCGAGGCGGTGACGGCAACGGAAGATTTTGCCTCCGTTTTGCTGATTAAATCTAGATGTCGATGCTAAATCGCGCTGAATGGAGGAGAAAAGAGAGAGAAAGGAGGAAAAAAATTAGGGCAAAGCACTGAAAGTGAGAGCAGGCATCCCCCCCCACCCCCCCGCCGCTCCAGCTGTGTAGGCGTGCGTCCTGGGGGAGCCACCGATGTTAATACAGTTATTAAGCCTCTCCACTGAAGCCTGCTCCACCTCCCCAACCCCGGCGCATCAAGGGGCTCTCGCTGCCTGCCAGGCGGCGGGCGAGCACGCTCCTTCCACAATGAGATCAAACAGCCTGAAGTAGGCCAGCTCAGGGGAAGCCAGTGATGGAGCTTCACACTGAGCGGCGAGGGCAGGTGGGGTTGGCCATGTCAAGCCCAAGGAGAATCCCAGCAGGCTTAACAGCGGAGAGGGGGGGGGCGACTCGGAGATCCCCCCCCCCCCAAAGTCAGCTGACCAAGATTCCCATGCACGTCTTTGTTGGATGACAGCCATGAAGGGCTTTTCATCCACATACGTGTGTGAGCGGGTTTCTTTCTTTTTTTTCTTCTTCTTCTTCTCTAGCCGAGGGACTAATGTAGCCTTGGAGGTTGAGGCGAGGTGAGGGGGGAGGGGGGGGCACGAGGGGTAGAGGGGACAGCACCTTAAGTGACACAGGGAAAAGGCCTCTTTAGGAGCCGAGCTCGGCGGTCAGCGCTGCAGCAGAGGAACATGTGCACGGGGGCGTGGGTCTAATCGTTGCATTACACCCGATCCATAATTCACAGCAAGGGGAGGGGGGGTTGTGAGGGGAGGCGAGGGGGGGGAGCGGGGCCACGCTGGCCCGTCACCAGCAGCAGCACATTTGGGCAACCATGCAGATTGCACGCAAAGGACTCGGTGAAAAGCAGAAAGAGGGTCCGGCCATTCCTCTGTCCGCTCTCGTTACCAGCTCCAGATCTGGACGAACTCATTGGGATGGGGGGGGGGGGGGGCGCTCACCCAGCGCGACTACGTTTGCATGAGGCAATGTAACCGTAACAAACCAAGATCCTCCGAGAGGCTTTTATCACGAAACGAGCAAAGAAAAGCCGAGGATGGTCGGAAGTGATCGCAAAGATGAAGGAAGCTGTGAGGTGGTAAATAGGACGGGGATATAGGTCATTCTGTACCAGACTCACTTTGCCAACACTGGCCTGTTGGCAGCCACTGGACGCAGGCCAAGTCTCCATCAGTCGCACTACAACACTAATAATATCAGTCACTGAGCCAAAGCTCTCTCTCTCTCTCTCTCTCTGTCTGTTGGATCCCTTTGCTTATTTTCTCGTTCTCTCCCTTTGCTCTGAAACGCTTTTTTTGTCCAAAAAGGAAGAAAAAAAAGGGGGGGCAAAAATCCAAAGTCCAAAAAATGACATTAAACCCCCTGAAAGGCTCCACAGAGATTATTGTTTGAAAATGCCAGCTCTCCCGGAGCCCCCGTCCCTTCCACTGCCGGTGGCTGAGAGATCTCTCTCTCTCTCTCTCTCTCTCTCTCTCTCTCTCTCTCTCTCTCTCTCTCTCTCTCTCTCTCTCTCTCTCTCTCTGTCTCTCTCTGTCTCTCTCTCTCTCGCTCTTTCTCGCTCTCTCTCATTTTCTTTCAGCCGAGAGGTGCTGACAGCCTCGACACAATAATCCAGCTCCATTGTGGAGCCGCCACAGTGGCAACGCCACGGCGCAAAAGGTTTTCCCACGTACGGCGCAAAGGGGGCAAGGCGGGGGTGTCGCCGCCGCCTCCGCCGTGGCGGTGGCACACAGCGGCACCACTCGGAGCGAATAGGCGCTGGTGGCTCGCTGCGACGCGGCGCCACGCTGCGCCGCTTGACAACCATGGTTCAAGCTGTTGTCACCTTTTCCATTAGTCAGCGCTGGGGCTGGAACAGAGAGGGGAGGGGGGGGGGGTTATCTGTCACAGAGTTCCTCTAGTTGGGAATTTGTCCTCACAGAGCACAGAGGAGGAGGGGGGGGGGGCTTCTTTTGGATCCCTCGGCTCGGCTTATTGTGTGCACAAATGAAAACTCTGTTAAAAAGACAGACGACAGTAAAGCGAGAAAAACGAACCTACTTGGCGTGTTCAGTCGCAAGACTCCACATCAAATGTGTCTTTTCTTTTTGCTTTTCCATCAGCTATAAAAAGCTTTCTTCAGGTTGCTGTCTGGAATCCCATGGATCACCAGAATGTGCCCCCCCCACCCCCCCACCCCCCAACCCAAGCCACATACTTCCCCTTCAGCACGCCGCCCTCCGACAGGCCTGAAGCAGCATCCGTGCCGGGGTCGTCCCGAACAAGCGGCGGAGCGCTGCGACACGTTTGTTTCGCCACCGAACAATAAGCGCTCTTCGACACCCGACACGGCCACTTAATTATTGCGATATCTGCCGAGCAACTATCTCCGTCTCTCCCTCGCTCTCCCTCCTCTGTTGGCCGAGGTACTTCACCAACAAAGGCCTGGATAAGACACCGCAGGTCACGGCGAAAGGTTACACAATACGGCTCTTTGAAACGCCGGGGCCGCTTGATATCAGAGCGCCGCCCTTTTAACACACAGAGCTTCTATTCATAACAAACAGGATCCGGTCGTTTCGAGGCTGCTCCTCGTTCACCTCTTTTAACCTCCGCTCGTTCGGAGCCGCTCCGCTACGGGGCACCTCTCCGTCCTCTCAAAGCGCAAACATATCACAAGCAGCGTCACCGTTGAAAGGGGTGGAGGGTGGGGGGTGGGCGACCCGTAACCCGAGGCCCCCCCCCCCCCCCCCCGCCCCC
>JASSRZ010000086.1:11234466-11245724 GCA_032164315.1 Malacoctenus gilli | reverse complement strand
AGAGAGAGAGAGAGAGAGAGAGAGAGAGAGAGAGAGAGAGAGAGAGGGAGAGAGCGTGCTCTCAATGTGCTGGTGAGTTAGCCATGCAGAGCCCATTGCGAACAAGCCATCTGTAGAGATAAGTAAAGAAGTGATTACAACAGGCCCGGCTCAATTTCTGACAGTTGACGCTTGACTGCGCCTCTAGAGCCGAATTGATTTAAATGAAGAAGCTATGAATATTTTAGAGGGGAGAACCCCCACCCCCACCCCCCTCCCCAACCCCCATCCCTCCGCCCCCTCCTAACCTGAGGTGTTCTGATCTCCTTCGCACCGTCTGCGTGTGTGTGTGTACTTGAACCGACATGGGGAGGGGGGGGGGACGGGGACGTAATTATTGATAGTGAGATTATGGCGCTATTGTCACAATGTCTGCGATCAGCTGCCTTCTTTAAGCCCTGATGAATCGCCGACAGTGGCTGGATCCTTTCTGCCCGCCCCGCTTTGTTCATCACAGCCAGCTCTGCAGTGTACACCCACCCTTGTTTTGGGGGGGGGGGGGGGGGGGATTTAGTGTGAAAACCCGAGCGGGCGTACAGTGCGCTCCGACTGACGCCTCCGGCTAATTCTCTGTCCAAACACGCCAGGGCCCATCGGTTAGTGGGTGGGGGGGGGGGGGGTTCCAGCGTGTGCGCCCCCCTTTCGATGCGCTCAAAATGACACGGCGCTACAATATGCTCACCTCCCATCACCTCGCCACGCCAACATCAGAAGTGCCAGTCAGCTGGATCATTGTTGGCGTCCGAGAGCCGTTTCGTCTCTGCCAGCGTTCAAGGTGACCACACCCGTTCATTACACTCGCACCCGTATCAAACAAAGCCCCGACGCCTCGGCTGCTCCCGGCGACCTTGCGGCAGGGTGAGCGACCTGCTCTGGAGGGCGTCTCGACTTAGTCAACTACGAATTGCAGCTCGTAGAAGAAGAAGAAGAAGAAGAAAAGGGAGAAAGAAAGAAGAGGCAGCAACAGCTTTGAAGGTTGGTGGCGAGGTGCCGTTTTGGGAGCGAGTGATGGCAGGTTGTGAAATGCTGCCCCGCGGCCTTTCCCAGGGGAGCGGCGGCAGCGGCGTTGAACTCCATTCAGCCCCCCCCCCTCTCCTTTTTTTGCCATTGCAAACATACCTGGGTGACAAAATGTGTTATTGATGTTCACCTGAAGGTGAAAGCAGGCGTGTTCCTGTGGACACACAGGACGCCCCCCCCACAGACACACACACGGACCGGCTACTAAATCATTGTCGCCATTGGCTGAAAGGAGGGCAGACGTGGCGCGACGAGGGAGGGGGGGGGCAGACCTGGTGCTTCCCTTCCCCCTGGAAGGACGAGAGAACTTGCCTCAGCACTGACCATCTATTCTGCAAGTCCCATTGAGCCCCTGAACGCCCCCCCCATTACCTCATCAGCCCATCCACCGCAGCATCAACGCACATGTACGTAAAGGGGGATGACAGTTTCCCAGTGCCTGAGGGGGGGGGCCTCACAATGACATCATAGGTTATATGTGTTGTATAAGGCAGGTTTACATTGCTGCTGGTCAACGAGGTCCGTCGCTGTCACTTTAATTAAAGTCTCGGGAAGCTTTTCTGGGAATTTCCGAGTCTGATGCGTTTTGTTCTTCCTAAACCGACGGATTCGATCTCCCAACTGTTGATGACAGCCTGATCGGCGCTGTTGGCAGTTCTCACGGAGCATCGCTCCATCGTTCTCTCTCTCTCTCTTCCGAAGCTTGCTTTTGTTTATTCCGAGCTCGCTCAATTTGTTGCACAAATTTGTCGAGAGAGAACGGCGGATCCAAACAAACAGGAGGAGCGTCTGAATGCCTCTCGCGCCGACCTGCGAGTGCGCAAAGTCCACAGCTCCCTCCGCCCGCTCCTCCTCGTGCCGCCCGACAAACAATCAGACGGGGGAGGGGGGGGGGGGTTTCAGCCTCAGAGAAAAACCACATGGGTTTGCACTTCTACCAGCAAAACCCAAACTTGATTTTTTTCACCCCTCTTTCTTCTCCCACCCCCCCGCCCACCCCCCAATCCCCAATCCCCAATCCCCTCCACCCATCAACATAACTGAAAATTGATCCTGCTCTTACAGTCCATTGCACCGAGAAACAATAAAACGCCATCTGTTTTTTCTTGGGCCTCATCTCCTGCTAGGCGAAAGGACTTCCGCACTTAAATACCACATGAGTCAGATTAAGCTGCCAGTCACTTGCCCTTCAGACACACACACACATACGCACACGCGCGCGCACACACACACACACACACTCACACACACACACCCAGCTCATGGAGCCCACTTGGCATCTCCCGTCTTCAGGGGAGCGAGCGAGCTAAAGCTGGCCTCGCTCCTCTGCCTCCTATGCGCTCTATGGAAATCCCTGGTGACCGGTTTCTTTATGCTGTGGACAGCCTGAGAAAAAAAAAGAAAAAGAACAAGAGGCCTGTGGGCTGCTGAGCATTTGAGCCCACCATGCAATCCCGCTCTCCTTCAGACCCCCGGTTTTCTCGTGTGTGACAGTCATGTGAACAAGGCAATGCACATTCTTTCATGCATGAGCCCATAACTGCTGTAAGGATTCTGACAGGCGCTCGGTGGAAAAAAAAAAAAAAAAAAGAAACACCAAGTGCATTCAGTCTGCACTGCACGGCCACAGACTTTGGACCGTTCTGATCTCAACGCACACCAAATTACATGCAGCTTGCCTCCGACTGGACGCGCCTGGCGGAGGCCGGACGGGAGCCGCCGCGACCGCTCCAGCGGCAGCATCTTTAAAGGACTAATACGAGCGGGGGACGAGGCGCGGCGTCCATATGATCTGGACCGCCGCCCGGCCACTTAGTGGCTCCGGGAGGCCGTTTTAGGCCAGATCCACTTCTGCCAGAGAGTCACCGAGTGCGCGCCGAGAGAGCCAGCGAGCCCTTCTGCAAAGCCTATAATGAATACTTAGATCCAGTGTGGAGAGGAGGGTGAAAAAAAAAACAAAACAAGAGCACCAAAAAAAGCAGGCGAGCGACGACTGAGGAGGTCAAAAAAAGCAAAAAAAAAAATCCGACCGGCAATTTGTTTCTCAACCCACGCGCAGAGGAACATACCAGGAGACTAGAGTCTGTGAACTTGGCGTTTTGGAAAAAAAAAAGGAAAGAAGAGAAACCCAGAGAGCGATAAAGCCAACAGATGTTTTTTGGGGTTGTCTCGTGCTTTCGGGCCTGACTGGCTGGAATTCCTGCCTGGGAACGGGAGGTGAAGGAGAACTCTTCCTCTGTTGTCTGGTTTGTTTTCTGCCCCTATGATCCAATAAGCCTCACAGCCACGTGATGACACTAACGGATGTTGTTCCCCGCTGCTCTACACGCCCCCCCCCCACCACCTCCCCACTGGCCTCGCCGCCTATGTTTCCTTGCTTGTGCACTAAATATTTTATTACATTCAAGCAGTAAGGCAAAGAGCGGCTATGCAACCCCCTCGACCCCCCCTCCCCCTCCTGCAATTCCTTCATTGAGCAAAACAATGTGGAGTCGAGCGAGGGATCAGAGGTCTCTTCCTGGGCCAAACCCCCATGGTCCCCCCGCCCCCTTTCAGACGGGCTCACATGGTTTGAATCAATGCAGCCGGGACGACCCGGGCCGATAAATACCACCAAGCCGGCCGCACGTTTGGCTCTTTCCGAAGCCTGGACGTGATCCGTCAAGACTGGACAGCGGGAATTTTTCTGATCCAACTTAAGGGGGGGGGGGGGGGAGTAAACAAAATAGCTCTGCTGGCTTTTGTCGCTGCCGCACATCAGAAAAAAATCCCTCTCTGAAATTCCCCCTTTGTGTTTCTATAGTCTTGAGACGAGGAGGAAATTGGCCCTTAAGAGCCTGTGGAGATTCCTGCCTCCCTTCTTTTTTTTTTTATGCTCCTTCGGTGGTGAAGGACAACAGAGCTATCTCTCCTCTAAAAAAAAAGGGGGGGGGCTGCCTTAGCTTTTGTACCGTGCAGCCCCCCCTTTGAGGCAAAGAAAAGCCCGGACCCCTGTGATACTTTGTTGTTGCAATAAAACTCTTGCTTATTGCTGCAGATACTGTATCAGTGCAAAGACGCAACAGCAACAAAAACCCTCCTGTGGAGGTTGCTGCTGCTGCTGCTGCTGCTGATTTCACAACCAAGAGGACCGACGTCAATATAACTGATCCAAACTCGCTCTAACTGATGTTATCAAGCACCATGAGACACAAACATGCTATTTATAAACAGCCCAAAGACTGTCTCCTCCAGAGTGGGTGAAAATATAAGCAAAACATCATTTCCCAACAAGATCATCTGACTAATATCCTGCTTAAACCTTCAAATTAAAATCTCGAGATAGAAAATTATCATTTGTTTTGAACTGAAATAAAGAAAACAAACGCTTCGATCAAATAAGGATGGGAACAATAAGGTGTGATCTGATCAGCCGATAAAGAGTGTTGTGAGCGGTGCTGCTGCTCAGGAACTGTGCGGCCTCCGGGTGCAGCTATCCAGATATCCAGATTAGGGGGGGGGACACCGGCAGGAAAGTTTCATCTGATTAACGCTGCCATGGTTCGCCCCCCCAAAAAGAACAAAAAAACTTGCTTGCATTAAGTGCATATTTCAGGAATGCAAAAAGCTGGGGATAACGTGGCCTGGATCAGAGCGGCAGACTGGGAGCTTTTTTTTCTCTTTCCTCTCAGAAAGAAAGGAGGAGGAGGAGGAGGAGGAGGAGGAGGAGGAGGAGGAGGAGGAGGAGGAGGAGAGAATGAGCGACCCAACCTGGAGCAGACATGGGGAGGGGAAAAGTGGGTCAAGTATATACGTTGCTGCTGTGGAGCTCGGCGGACGGTGCTGACATGCGGGACTGTTTACAACCTATTGTCAGGCTCCGATAGTGGAAGTAGAAAAAAAACAGGGGGATTTTAGTGTCGCGGTGGAGAGATTTATGGGGGATGAGCGGACACACAGACGCGATCGGAGGGTGTGTGTGTGTGTGTGTGTGTGTGTGTGTGTGTGTGTGTGTGTTTGTGTGTAAGAAGGAGGGGGAGAGACGTAGCCCCCCCCCCTTTAAAATGGGGTTGAGATGAAGTTGCACCTACAGTGATTGGAGCCGTTCCAGTGCTGGTTCCTGATGGACGTGCTGTAGGGGTGAGGCGCTCCGGGCACCAGTCCTTTCTCCGGGATCAAGCATCCTCTGCTCTGGTTGTAGTAATCCATCATTAAAAACGGGTTCGGGCTGGGATTCAGTCCCACAACGTCCACGCTCTCATACATCATACGGAGCAGCGCGGCAGCGGCGGCGGCGCAGAGAGAGAGAAGAAGAAGGAGGAGGAGGAGGAGGAGGAAGGGGGGGGGGATTATCTAAAAAAAATATATCCGAGAGAATAAAACGGAGCAACTATTGTCGCGCACGCAGGGAACACGCGAGCCCGGGGGGGTTCAGCTCGCCACCGGCAGAGGTAGACTGTGAAGAGGAGCCAAACGCAGGCAGGGGGGGCACCGCGTCAGAATCGAGGCAAAAGTGGGAAATCCGAGCGGCGCGGAGCATTTGGCATCGTCTCATCGGAGGGAAGGGGGGAAAAAAACCCCAAACAAAATCAAAAGAGAGCGGCGAGGAGCGGCGACGGCGGCTAGTCGGCTGCGCTCAATTTGAACACATCATTTCGGAGAGCAGTCTGCATCGTGGCCGGCCGGCGCACCAACACACACGGACGCGCAGGAATAACGAGCAACTTCAGCGGGATGGATCGTCGGCCTGGCTCACACACACAGGCGCCACATATGTGGCCGGTATCCACGTAGAGGAGCCAAAAAAATGAAGATAAAGATTTCAAAACAAACAAAAAAAATTAATCCCCAGAAAAATGCGGACAGGTCTCCCAAGTCTGAGGAAGGGGTGTGCGTGGGTGGGTGTGTGTGGATGCAGGCAGGCAGGAGAGGGGAGATTCCGCAAGAGTTGGAGTGTGTCCTTTGGGTGACGCTCGGTCGTCCCGTTTGCGCCCGCCGTGGGTGGACTCCTGTCAGCTCCGCAAAACCGAGCGCTCTCTCTCTCTCTCTCTGTGTCTCTTCCCCCCGTCCCCTCTCTCTCTCGTTTTATCCCCGTGCGGCTGGCGATCTGGCGGCGGCTTGCCCTCCGTCCGACTGCGCTCCGTCCGCACGCAGCACCGCCGTGTGTCCGTGTTTTCCCAGAGACGAGCGCTAAATCGTTCCCACTCCAGACCGTGCGGCGATCATGTTCTGCAGAAATGTGACAAGGCACAGCAGCTGAGGGCTTTGGCTCCACCCCCCGCTCCATCTCTCGCTCTCTCTCTCCTGCCTCCCCTCAGCGCCTTTCATGCGTCGCTCCTCCCCCGTTTAACCCCTTCAGGGACGTCACCGCGGAGCTCCCTCCCCTTCGCTCTCCTCCACGGGCCCTGCGTGAGGAGAAGGAGGAGGTGGAGGAGGAGGAGGAGGAGGAAGGAGGTGGGGGGGGGGGGTCCCGTCTCTCAAATCGAGCAGCGGGGGCTTTAAATAGGAACGTATTTGAGGACATGATTAAGTTATATAAGCTGAGTAATTAGTCTCTCATATCTGCGGTGGACGTAATGAGCGGCGGGACGGATCTCTCTCGATCCTCTCCTCCTTTCTTCCCTCTCCGATGGAAGTTGTCACTCTCCGCTCGGGCTCCTCCTTCCACTAATTTGACCCTCTCCCCCAATGCTCTCATCAGTCCCTCACCCCTCCGATTTTCTCCCTCTCTCCCTCTCGCTCCCCGGCCGCTGTCTCCCTCATTTGCCTAATGCTATGCGGCTGAACTTTTCCTGAACCCGGGCAAGTAGGCAGCCTCACCTCCTGGTGACCCACTGGCTGACTCGGATTCGCCTCTCCGGGTTTCGCTCTCATCCCCACCATTATTCACGATCGCCCACCTTGCGGAGTCAAACACCCATCACACTTTCTTTTCTTTTTTTTTGGTTGGTTGGTTGGTTGGTTGTCGTCTTCCTCGAGAGCTGTCCGGAGAGGCGCCTGGCTTCACACCAGCACGCATCAACAAAACAAAAACAAAACAAAAAGTCACCCAGACACTTTTACCCCCCCCCCCCCCTCCTTCTTTCTCACGGTTATGTCACAGCTGGAAGAAAGTCAAGGAAGTTGTTTTGCATCCAGCGCCGCTTTCGTCCCCACTCTGCCACATTCCTTGCAACATTGTTGCGACTTGTTGTGCAAAAAAAAAAAGAAAAAAGAGCGGTGCTGTGTCATCTGCATCCCTGGATGACCAAGCAGTTTTCCAGCACCACTATAAAGACATGAACTTGGCCTTTTCACAGTGAAATGCTGCAAATATAAAAGAAATAAAGACCAAGATCTTGCTTGATGTTCTTTTCAGAACGGCGAGCTCTGATTGTCATGTGACCCGAAAAAAGGGGGCGGATGCTGGCTCACGCGCAGGCTTCAAGACCAAAGGTCACGCAGATGTGTTTGGGAGTATCTGCGTGAGATTTTCAGTCTTTCGCTGATTGTGAAAGCTCGCCGTCCCCCCGCGCGCGATGGACCGGCGTTCCCACCGGGTGACGTCACCTGCCACCAGATCGGCCGGGTCTTCTTCTTCACCCGTGGCAAGCCGGCCCAGCCGCGAGGTCTTCTCACGGTGCTTGAATGTTGCGGCATGTTCGTGTCGCGAGCAGCTGATGTCACGCGGGCTTTTGTGAGGTGGGACACTTTTTCCTCACACCGTGTTGTGTTTCTGAAACACCGTTTCCCCCCCCCCCCCGAACCAAAATATTCGCAGGTTCCAAATACAGAAGCTGCTCGCAGATGCTGCACATTTCTCGTTGTTCTCGAAAGCACCGGAGGCGATGACATCCTGCACTTTCTTAGAGGCCGGAGAAAAAGCCAGCGCTCATAACGTGATCTCTGAAAAGCCTTCTCACTTACAGACGTGGCCCAAAAACGCGCCGACACAGACTCGCAACCCACACCGCCGCCGTGACAACAAACTCCTCCTCCTCCTCCCCCCTCCACCACTTTCTCCCCACACCTGAGTCCACAGCTGGGTCCGACCGACATGCTTTTCACGGAGAGGGATTATCTGCAACGGAGGCTGGCAGGGGGGCTCGGCCTGCTCCGCCCCCCGCTGACTATGACACTTATTTAATGCAGGCCCCAGTGTGTTTACCCTGTCTGATAAGAGCCGGCGTGCAGGCCAGGGCCACAGCGACCCCCTTTGCCTGCCGTTAGATAGCGGCAGACACACATTCCTTGACAGGATTAGCCCCCCATGAGCAATGGCTGTCAGAAAATGCTAATTTTCCAGGCTCTGTTTTTCTTCTCCGAAGGGGGGGGGGCAGTCATCCTCGGGTAATACCCTGCGATTGCACGCAACCAGCAGAGAGATAAGGGATTGTTGATCATTACTTATTAAGAGGGAGATGAATACAAGATGAGTCTGAGGGAAAAGTCATTTTTCCCACCGCTCGAAATGTTTATTTTTAGAAACGACGCGACTTTTTACGATTTATGTAAGTCGAATATAATCAGGTGAAAAAAAACAATCATGTGATGTTGTTATTTGGACGAGAGCTGTCAGAACAAATGTCCTCTGCGAGTTCACGTCTCATTAAATCAATGGAGAAGCCAGTTGCGGCAGCCAGTCGGTGTCCAGTCCAGAGTGACGCGTCACATGCAAACACAGAACACACGCTTGAAAAGTGGTGTCACAAATACAAGGGGGGGGGGAGACTTGTCAGTGGTCCCCGCTGCCTCGCCCGCGGCCATGTGAAGCCTCGGTTTTCAAGAAAAAAAGAAGAGGGAGAGAGAGAGAGAAGGAAGGAAAGAAAGAAAGCGAGCCACAAGAGGTTCGGTTAACGCGGCCGACCAGGTGGCTTTTTCTTGTTCCAGCGTCGACACGCACCGCACTCCCGAGAACATGGAAAAGTACTTTGGCACCGCGAAAGCCAGGGAGGAATTGGGCCCTCGAAAGCCCCCGAGTTGCCGCCGAGAGTCCCGTCTCAAATGTGAGGCTCGGCCTTCAAAGTGTGGTTGCGTAAACCCCCCCCCCCAGACCAGCAGAGGGGCCTTGATCAAAGCCGATGTGGAGGCCTCGCAGAAATAGATGGTTATATAACGGCAAAATATTAGAGGGATACCATCAGTGGTAAACATTATGTCCTTGATTTGCGGCAAAGCTGCAAGTGAGAGTCCGGTGACGAGACGGAGTGGGTGGGTGGGGGAGAAGGGGGCGAAGGGGGGAGAAGGGGGGAGAGGGATTTTTAGGAGGGAATTCAAAGAGTTTTATGGGCGAGGGTGGAGAGGAGATTGCTGGCTGGACCTTGAGGGTGTCAAACTATTTTTACTGCCCCTACTCTCCTTCTTTCTCAGTCCAATCAGGGCTGTTAGGAAGCAGTAAAAAGCGTTCGCCTCGCCATTCCTTCCCCAAGGAGATGAGCCGACAGGTTAGAACAAACAATAGGCTGTTTGGTCATTTGGATAATGGCGCGCGGTGTAAACGGCGGCCGAGCGCCTTCTCCGGAGTTCAGCCCGGCCGAGGGGTTTTCTGTTGCGGCCGCCGCGCGGATTCTGGAGGCGATCCGCCCACATCTGCGATCGGCGCGGTTCCCCCCCGACTCTGCCGCTGCTTCACCCCAACCCCCCGAGATCTTTTTCAGATCCCCCCCCCCGTCTTCCTCATTGGAGCTGATGGTCGAATCAAAACCGAGCGGAGCCGCGTCGTCTTCAGGTCCCGAGAAAGTCTGTGAGCTGCCTGGAGACACTGAACAGGCGGGGAGGGGGCGGGGCGGGAGGGTAAGGAAAAACAGATCGGACCTGCCGTATCGCCGGGACAACGCTTGGCTTGGGTAGAAGCTATCTGCCGACGAGATAAGGCCCGGCATGTTGGAGTTCGAATGGCCGAGGCCTAATTTTAGAGCTCCTGTCTGCGTTCGCGGCGACTCCGCCGACACCTCCCCCCAAGCACTCCCGCACATGTGCCAGCAGATGGCTAATGCCCAGACGATAAAGGAGCTGGGGCAAGCCTCGGCAAAGCTTTCTATCGTCCTCAAATCTTCTCAGTGACCTAATAAAGCCGCAAAGCGGGGAGAGACGGAGAGGGAAGGAACGGTGCGGGCAAACACTGGCAGAGCCTGACATGTGTCCTAATTTGACACGCGGCGAGAGACACCGAGACGGCGGGCCCGCGCGTCCGTCCGCGTCCCTGGAAACGCTGCGGCACAGAATGTGCTCGCCTTGCGCGGCAGTGGCTTTAAAACCACGGCGGTGACGATCAGCCCTGTAATCCCCCCTCCCTCCCCCCCTGCCCCACGCCAACTCCTGCAACTCGAGCGATTCAACTTCACTGTGCTGCTCCCAAACAAGCCCGAAGCCCCCCACCCCCCACCCTCCACCTCCACCCGGCGAGTGCATGGCCGAGTGCGCAGAGGTGCGTGTTTGCTTTTAAGTCTACCTGAAACTCCACCGCCTGTCTGTTACCACTCCGTTCCCCTCGCTGCCTTTACACTCTCGGTGAGTGTGTGTGTGTGTGTGTGTGTGTGTGTGTGTGTGCGTGTGTATTTGTTTGCACAGCTGGTTTTGTGCAGCCCGTACAGGCAGCACCAGCCAAACCCAACAGCTGTGCTCCCCGACAGCGAGCCAATGTGTAATGAGGGCCCGACCCTTCGATGTGAGAACAAGCTCCAGTTATCGACGAACACTGCATCACTTCCACCTCCTTCCTGTCAATCTACCGGTTGCACCAACAGACACACGCACACGCACACCCTGACCTGCAGTCGAGCTGCTCTATAGAGCCTAACATTGCTGCTCTGCTCTCCTCTGTGTGAGTCTGTGGAGTCTGTGTGTGTGTGTGTGTGTTTCTTTTCTAAAAAGACCCTCTTAGTGGCTGCCCCCCCCCACACACACACACACCCCTTCCCCGGATCATTATCCCTTTAATGTCCTTCCGACAGCAGATTCCAGCATTTATGGTACAGGCCTATATCTGCCCATAAAGCCTTTTATTGTTTAGCCGAGCTCTATGGTGGCCGTAACCTGGTTTTCCCATTTTTTATGGGGACCTTCACTATATCACGGGGGGGTTGGACAAAGCTGCCCACCATCGGT
The DNA here is from genome assembly GCA_032164315.1 of Malacoctenus gilli. Classification (NCBI taxonomy): domain Eukaryota; kingdom Metazoa; phylum Chordata; class Actinopteri; order Blenniiformes; family Labrisomidae; genus Malacoctenus; species Malacoctenus gilli. The sequence continues at coordinate 11,234,600 of JASSRZ010000086.1, read as the reverse complement.
GTTTACCAAAGTATGGCCTGCTCATAAATCCATCGTGGCCGGCGGCATTCTGGAAATACCTCCGCAGAGAGGGGAAGTGTGTGTGTGTGTGGGGGGGGGGGGGGGGTGAGAGTGTGGTGGGGGGGGGGGGGGGG
>JASSRZ010000086.1:11217281-11227832 GCA_032164315.1 Malacoctenus gilli | reverse complement strand
CACACACAGAGACACACACACACACACACACACACACACACACACACACACACACACACACACACACACACACACACTGAGACGCATCGAACGCCCTGCAGGCGATGCGCCGAGATAGCTGAATGACTGCTGCACTGAATTCAATGGTCAGATGCAGGCAGTTAGCCAAAGTGCTCCAGGCTCGACTCGAAGTGATGATCATAATTCGTGTCAGAGAGGCTTCTGCTGAATAACAATGGCCAATAACGCGACGGCACCAAACGACGCCCGGGTGCATCGCTGCCGCCGCCACAGTTCAGGCCCCCGCAGATGCTGCCTAATAATGGCGCGGCGTGCACCTGCTGTCTGCAATTGGGCGAGCGCGGAGTCGGGACGCAGACGCGCACAGGTTGTAAACAGACACAAAGTCGGTTGTATGTCGCTAATTAAACAAGCCCAGTCAATAGATGTGTGTCAACAATCAGCGGCCCGGGAGGACTGTTGCGCTGAGCCGTCACCCACTGAGCAGCACACACTCATCACTGGATGGACGGGCCGCCATATTGTCGCCTTTAGCGGAAGCTTTGATGACCTGACAGGATTATTGATTATCATATTAAGTGAAATAAGCAGCAGAGTGGTTCCTAGCTTGGGGACTACTGGGGGGGGGGGGGGGTGACAGTGTTTAGCGCTTTGCTTTAATTTCAAATCAAACATCACAGAGGGGGTCCGCAACCTCTCCCGGAGGTTCCTGGTGGGGAAAAAAAAGGAAGTCACTGAGCTGATGTGTTAGTTTGCCACTGACACCCAATAACGCACCTCCAGCAAATCCCACCATCAGCAACATGCAGGTGCACGATCATTCCAGCAAAGGGGATCACAATGGACACCCTCCTCCCCCCCCCACCTCTCTCTCTGCCAAAAACTCAGTCATCTGGCAAAAGAGCTGAGTGGAGTGGGACACAGCATCAAGGGTATTTTGTTGTCCCATACAATATGGCTGACACACACATGCACACACATGAAAGAAAGAAAGAAAGAAAGAAAGAAAGAAAGAAAGAAAGAAAGAAAGAAAGAAAGAAAGAAAGAAAGAAAGAAAGACGCTAATAATATGATAATGGAGCCTCTAGTTTGTACCCTCTGACTGGCCAGTGATGGAGCTCCACCCCTCAATAGCCAATCACAGGCTTTTAACTTGGCTGGACTTTACCAGTCGACGCCTTGTAAAGTCCACCACACCTGTAGTCTGGTTCATCACAGTCACGTTTGACTGTTTGTTGCACTCAGTCCAGGAAACAGAAACAGTTGGTCTCAGTCCCCGGCAGTCCAGGGAGGGAGGGGTTAAGCGGAGCTGTGCTTGAAGACTTCAGCTCGGCGTGTTGTGGTGCTGAGCTGAGAGTCCTGCTCACGCGCCGACCGTCCCTCACGCTCAGGTCAACTCTGCAGTTTGGCCTCTGCTGTTTCCTGCACTAGTGAACCTTTAATCCCCCCCACCTAACACCTCGCCCTCTTCTTTCTATGTCTGACTCAGACAACTGGGACCACCTCTCACACAAACACCTTTCCTTCTTTGCTCTATTTCTGTGACCTCAATACAAATGCCCCCCCCCCCCTTCCAACACACACGGAGTCTCTCCTCAGAGTCTTTTTAGCTCACTGACGAAACACACAACTCTATATAATCAACTTAACCGCCTTGCCGTCTGCCGCCACGCCGAGCTGCCGTGACGTCTGCCGGTCACACGACTGCCCCCCCCCCCCCAGCAGACGGCTCTGCGGACGGAGGTCAGGGCTTCGCATCACCACCTCATACGCAGCGGCGCCGCATGGTCCTCAAAGAATACGGATTAATATAAGTGGCACCATGTTGCTTTAATCTCCTCATTTTTTTCAGATTCAAAACAACACTGATACTAAGTTGCTTGAAATGCGTGTGTGTGGGAGGGATAACATCGGCTCGATGTCACATGACCACATTTCATCATGATTAACTGCAGCCGATCTGATTATTGATCAAGTGGTGAAATTATTGACAACAAAAACAAATATGCAACGATTTGAGATGACAATCACACACCGAGGTTTTTTTTAGCTCCGTTGCACATTTGTCATCTGACACTCTGATAACGTGAAGATATTTGGCTCGATGGTGTTAAAACCAGTAAATATTCACACTTTCCAGGTGACGTTGAAAGTAGGAAAGTGCGTCAATACTTATAACTTGTCACTTATATCATTGCAAGATCTTCAACTGGGTTTTTTTGGGACTTTTTATTTCTGTAACATTTAATCTCGCTTTTAACTTTGAATGAAGTGCCAAGAGCATTCGAGGGACAGTGTGTGCCGCGGTGCATTAAAAAAAACACCCATTTTTCACTCTCTCGGTGGAGGCAGCGGAAACACCATTATAGTCCAGTTTCCTCTTACTGTCAATGTTGCCGAGCTACAAAATAATTCCTGCCCCGTTACAAAGCACGCCCAGTTTCCTACTGCGCACTGCCAGTCACTTGCCCAATGCCACTGCTGCTGCTGCGACTGAAACCTGTTAAACTGTTTCCACGGCGACAGTGACCTGCGTCCGTCAGCAAGAAGAAACTCTCGACCAAAAGTTACTGAGTTTAAAAAAAAGTCTTTGTCTGGAATCATTTGATGAAAAATAAGAGGAAGTTTTCACTCTGACCTCTTTCCTGGACGAGGCTGGAAAAGCGAGGGAGGGGTGCGGAGGGGAGGGGGAGGAAGGGGGGCGCGGTCATCGTCAGGGAACGTGTCAGAGAGGCTCATGAAAAGTGTTGAATGATAGTTATCTATGAACTCTCTCCACCTCTCTCCTCCTGGCCACGCCGCCTCAGTCTCAGGCCGCCGTCTCTTCCCTCCACACGTTCTTTTCCCCCTCTCTTCCCTCTTTTCCCACCGCCGAGCGCCGATCTCTGTGTGGATTCTGACCTTTGGCTCTTTTAGCTCTTCCTTCTGTCCGTCTCGCTCTCTGAAGTTATAGTGAATATATCTGCTCCCCCCCACCCCAGCCCTGGTCTCCACGTCTCTCTGGGGGGAGGCTAAGTGCCAGTGTGGGGTTTTATTTGTGTAATTTACATCCTCCCTGACAGCCTTCTGTGCCCCCCTCCAACCCTTGGCTTTTACTGCAGCCAGACCCTCGTAAAACAGCCGCTCTTTGTGATGAGAGCGAGCGGCCGGTAGAGAAGGGGAGCGGCGCTGCCTGAGCTGCAATCCAGAGAAAGCTAATTGTAAAAACAACATGCGGTCGCTCGGTGTCGGTTCGCATCCCGGCCGGCAAGCTGGCCGGCTGGCCGGCCGGCCGTTCGGCGGGCGAGTGTGGACGCTCACGTCTCTAAATCTGCCTGTTTGTGTGCACTCGCGAAGACCCCAGGCAGCAGCGGCGGCGGTTTCTTGACCCAACAGGCTTTAGTAGATCCCCGGATCAGGCATTAATCCGCCAGTCATCATGTGCAGGCTGTATACTTAGCAAGCTGGCTCGAAAGGGTCAAAGGTCAAGCGGTAATCCTATGAATAGTTGGTATAGACTTCCAACTCACCTGGGGAGGTGCGAGCCTGCGCGCGGGTCAGGTGACTCCGGCGAACCGCTGAGCCGAGCAGCGCTACGGGCACGAGCGCTACGGGTACGAGCGCTAGCAGCGTGCTACAAACTTGAAAAGCTCAAGACGAGATCAACTTCTATGTACAAAAAAAACATCAAAAGGAGTCAACGCCCATGAAACTTTTATTCTGAAAGGGAAGGCCAAGAAGAGTAAACGAGAGAGGTGCAAGAACAAAAGGGAGAGGCACGAAGGAGTGAGACAAATAGGTAATGAGGGGGAGAGATCAGCGAGATGCTGCATCTCAATGAGAGGAAAAAACACAGATGAAGGGGGGGGGGCGACGTGAGGCGAAGGCACGAGGAAGAAGAGGAAGGAAGGGAAGCTGCGCGTCGAATAAACAGGCGGAGATGCTTACTTGCAGGAATTGAAAATGTGCTTCATGGAAAACAAGGTCATAAATGAATAAATCATTGAAACTGAGCAACGACCTCATCTCCTTTTTTTTCCAACAGGCATTTCTCAGTCTCACTTGTTGTCAGGTATAAAAGAGTGATGTGGCACAAAGCGCAGACACACACGGATACACAGACACGCACGTACACACAGTGGAGAGACTTTAAAAGCAGGATAACATTGAGAAGAACAGCTTGAGACTGAGCAATGGGGAACAATGACCCCCAGTGGCTGCAATGATGCTTCAGACTCGATTTGGGCAGAGGCGTGCGTGCGTGTGTGTGTACGTGCGTGCGTGCGCGCGTGTGTGTGTGCACGCGCGTGCGTGTGTGTGTGTGTGTGTGTGTCTGAGGAGGAGGAACTCATTAGGAGTGTTTGGCCAGTCAGCCTCTTACAGTTCACAGCAGCTCAGAATGGTAAACAAGCCCACCCGAGCGCCCGCTCCACAATATCACACTCACACGCCGCAACCTGCTGCTGCCAGCGCCAGACAGCATATCAAAAGAGAGCACGCCTTATTAGAAGTGGATGCGCACTCACGGCCACACAACGATGCACACTCACAGCCCCACAATCTCAAACTCGGCCCTCCACTTGATTTCACGCCATTTGTTGGCGTCCCTTTTAACGAATAACTCAAACGCAATTGTCGGAGCCACTGTGGAGAGGAAAAACACACACACTGCGGTGATGATTGGGAGGGGGGGGGGGGTGAGACGGCAGCGGGAGACGAGGAGGAGGAGGAGGAGGAGGAGGAGGAGGAGGAGGAGGAGGAGGAGGAGGAGGAGGAGGGGTTTCCAACGCTGAGACAGTACAGCTGTCGGGAGCGAGGGAATCAGAGCAGCCGGGCCGGCCGACTGTACGGCCGAGACGTAATTAGCAAACGTGAACATGCATCATGTGTCACGGACGAAAGCTCTAATTTAAAACTTTACGGCGAGGAAAGCAAACACAAGAGGGAGAAAAGAGGAGAGGAGAGGAGGGGGAAAAAAGGACAGCGAGACACGTTCAGTGTTTACGGGAAGGTTCGATTAAGTTTCTGTGGTAATCAGGAGGAGATCAACGTTTTTGGAGCACAAAGACGCACGTCGAGCACGGTTTCTGGCGCGAACACGTCAGCATCAATCACTAAGTAAAGAAAAGGAAGCGCTTTATGTTCGCCTCTCAACCAGACTAACAGCGTTATAATTAAATCTCCACAAACCAGCAAAGTCTCTCGGCACCACAAAGGTCTGTGAACACTCAGATAAACAAACAGAAAGTTAATGCAGGAAATACGAGAGAAGACGTGAACAACTCTGGTGTTTTGAATTGACTGGAAGTCCAAACAGGGAGTCGCCGCATCCACCGCGATCGATCCTTCCAGGGATGCGAGAGCGAGACGCGACCTCAGCTTCCGCCGGGCGAAGGGCAGCGCGGACCCTGGAGGGACCACCGGTCCGACACGGACCCGACACTGGCTGTAAAAACTTAACTCTCCAACCTGCACTGAGAGCTGCACCAAACCGCGGCGGGTCTCCTCACCTCTTCCTCTTCCAAACTTGCGACAACATGGAAACCACATCTGGGCTCACATGGTTTTGCGCCCATAAAACATTAATGGGAGTTAATATGAAGAATACGACCCCGCCCCCTTCCTCCTCCTCCTCCCCCTTCTGCTGTGGCTGTGGTCACATCAGCAGCAACATCACAGCCGACCCACGGCTCTTCTCAATGAAGGAGACCCGATGTGTTATTTTAATCAACTCGGCCTGCCGGCATTAATTATTCACCAGGTTGGTGAACTGGGACGGCCTGCGGGCAGAGGGTGGGAGAAAAGGAGGGAGAGAGGGAGGGGAAGGGATGAGGTGGGGGGCTGGGGGTCCCTCTGATTAAGGGCTTTAGGGAGAGGGGAAAAAAACAAAAAGCGGAGAGAATATGGGAAAAAAAGAAGAAAAGGCAGAGGGAAGATTAGAGCCACAACTCCTGCCCTACTTCTTGTTAACTTATGGGGGGGGGGGGGGGGTGCACGTGCATGTGCTGCGGCACCCGTGAGCAATAGGAACTGCTGGGGAACGGCGTGTGCTGTGCGGATGCAGGAGTGTGGACCTGCAGCCGGTGTGAGGCCGCAGGCAGGACGAGTGTGCGTGTGTGCGTGCGTGCGCGTGTGTGTATCAAAGGCCAAATCCAATCATGATGCTGCATGATCCAATTCTTGACGGTCAGGCGGGGAGTCCCGCCTCCCACTGAGAGAGAAAGCGCGCGGGGCAGGTGAGACGCGATTGGTGGGCGTGTGGCGTCGAGCACGCGCCCAATCCCACAGTGCGCGGCGGCGCCGTCTCGAGGTGCAGCGTGTGCACGGAAAGAGTCGAAAAAGTGAGTGAGGTTGCATGTGTGTATTTTTGTGCAGAAAACACAAGCGCCCCATGAGTGAACGCCTGTGCCTAAGCAGCTTTGAGAGCGATTCTCACAGCAGAGGTGGGGGGTGGGGTGGGGTGGGGGGGGCAGCGGGCCCCTGCTGACTACCTCAGTGGGCTGACACAGAAAGCTTGTTTGGGGGCATTAAATCTTAATACACACAAACACTGGGGAGGTAATGGAGAAAAAGAGAAAATGAGAGAGAATAAAGGGAGAGGGTGAATGGAGGGTGGGGAGAACATGATAAAAAAAAATGGGGGGGGGGGGGGGAGTGCCGGGGGGCGGAAAAGAAGAAGATGCAGGAGAGGAGTGGGAGCGAGGGAGAAGGTGAGCAAAGAGAGGCACGCACTGGGGCACACCGAGGGGAACTCCTTGAGGGGGGGGGGAGGAAAGATGTAGCAGGAGGGGAAGAAGATTCTTTCCCCTCCAATCCACAGGAGGATCGCGGAAGACGCCAGAAAAACCGAGCGAGGCACTAAATCAAAGCGGTTAAATCATCATGTGTTAATGACTCCGTTAACCTGCTTCTCCCCTCCACCCCCACCCCCACCCCATCCCCCACCCCACTAAAAGCCTGCGCAGGGGGGGGCTCCGTCGTCCCTAATTCATCCTCTGAGCAGACAGAGACAGAAGACGGGGAGAGAAGGTGGCGGGAGGGAGATAATAAAGGGCCGTGAACTCTCTCTGGAGGCTCTTTCAGAACTGGTTTCTGCCAATAACGTCTCAGGTCGTCCGCGATGCTGCTCCGTGGTGCCGTCGCCGCCGCTGTGACGGACTGACGCCACTCGTCCTTGCCTGTAACCACTGTTAATGCTTTAACAGTGTCAGGTTCGTTGCCTTGCAGCATGCTGTGCAGCTGAAACTTTGCGTTTCTCTTGAGTCAGCAGAGCTACAGTGTTGGTTATTGAATATTGCAGCAAATATGCAATGAAGCTCATTAAAAAGAAAAGTGGGAAGCGATTCTCTAATTCGATGTGTTTCCGTCTTGTCGAAGGCTGCTGGTGAAAACGAGCGGAGAGGACGATCGGAGGCTTCGCCCACTGAGCTTTCGTCCAGCGTTTTTCCACCTGAAGGTCAGCGAGGGATGTCGGAGGTCGGAAGAACCTGCGCTGCATCGCTGAGACATCACGCCGCCGCCAGCACACATTCCTGACTCTGTAAAAATGTCTCATCTTTATTGCTTGGCATTAGAGCTGAAGTCACACGGCCAGTCGGGCAGCAGCCGCTCGGCAAACACGCGAAAAACACCCTCCTCACAACTCGTCCGCACGCGACCTCGTCTCATGTGGTCACGGTGACCTCGGACAAACTACATCTGAAAGCACAAATCAGCAGATCTGTGAGCGGAAGCGCTCCCACCGGGGACGAGACGGACCAAGGCGGCCTCAGCTAATATTTTGGTCAAACATGAAGACCCCCCCCCCCCCAGAGGGTGTTGGTGAGATATTAGGCTCAGATGAAGTGAACAGATGTCAGGTCAAAGTGACCTCCCTCTTCGAGCCACTGACCAAAAAAAACCTCCTTCTGATCTATTTGGAGATGAATATGAAGAAGTTCTCTTCAGCTTCCTCTCAATAGCGGATTTAGACGCGGACTGACCACAGCAAAGTCAGTTTATTCATGTAGGGTTTCAAAGGAGCGCAACGTGTGGAGAGAAAGGTTGAGCATGAAAGTGGGGAGAACCTCCCTGACCCCCCACCCCCCCACCACCCCCGACAATCCTATACATTAAACAGAGCGGCCAGATGCTCCCATCCAGCAGAGACGTCCAGGACTCTGCTCTCTGTTAGCACCTCGTCACCGCCGGTTGCTGTTTCCACTGACTCCGCCGGTGCACAAACAAAAAATGTGCAATTAGTTTGCAGCCGTCCTCAACAGTTTACATAATAAATTGGACACACAGGGGCCCCGGTTTGTCTTGCGAATGTGTTCAAGATGTTACCAGAGCAATAATTTGATGAGCGTTTTCTTTTTTTTTTGGTTCCCCCCGCCAGAAACGGTTCCAGTCTGTTTGAGCGGAGCTGTATGCAAATGGGGGATAGGATCACTCTGTTCCCCCCTCCCCCCTCCCCCCTTCTACCTCTCCCTCCCAGCCCTCTTTTTTTTTTTTTTTTTTTTTTCGCTCTGCCTCTCTCGGCTGAGTGATAAACGCTGTCTGTTGGCCATAAATCCAGGGGGAGTCCTGACAGGCGTCCCAATAAAGCGCTCTATTTTCTCCCTGTTTGGTGGGTTTGTCGGAGGGGGGGGGGGCAGAGGAAGTGAGACAACATTAGGAGGAGGAGGAAGAGGAGGCTGTGATGGTGGGGATGGCCAAGAGGGGGCGGGGGGGGGGACGCAATTTCATCAGTGGTACACACACACAAACACAGGAACATACAGGGACGTTCATAAACAAACAGCAGTGACGTCCACATGGACGGAGCAAACGACCTCTGCGACACAGAGAGGTCCGAAATGAGTGAATCGTCGGCCGTGTGGCCAATAAGCTCAGATCGGGAGACAGCTGGTGAAAATGTCGCAGTGTAAGCTGTGAAAAACACGCCTCTTTTTTTTCTTCCTTCTCTAGTTTCCCCCCACTACACACACACAAACGGGCAGATAAACACAGCCAAGACGACACTCGCCGACACGCAGACCTCAGCCATCACGCAAAGCAAAACACAGCGATTCCTCCGCAGTTGACGCCGCACCGAAAAAAAAACAAAACACGCCGCCGTCCCTCCTCCGTTTCCAGCGAGACGGCGCCCTGGAAAACTACATACCATGCCGGCTACCTCATCGCATTCTTATACAGCGCTTATCTGACTAACATCAGGCTGTCGAGAGTGAACTTTCTCCTCCGCTGCCGTCGGATTTCCCGGAGTCGCGCCGCTCGGCTCGGCTCTTTCAAACTAGCTGTGGGGGCTCGGCTTTCCTGTTGTTTACCTGAGCCTCCGAAACAACAGGCCCGCACCAATAAAGCCCCCATCGCGCCGTGTTGTTGCAGAGCCACGACCGGCTTGAAAGCCACACCGCGCCGCCCCCCCCCCGTCATACATATATACACAAACGCACCGAGGGAAAACAAACACATCGGTTTGCCTCTAATTAAATCCAACACTCCGGCGGTGCTCCCCTTCGCTCTCACGGCGGCGGCGGCGGCTGGATGAGCGGAAGCCGAACGTCTGATTGGCTGCTTTCAGTAACTGACACGGCAGGTCCCCCGGCGGAGGCTTTGAAGGCAGAATCAGATGTTCTCCAGGAAAAGTGACAGCAGAAACAAATGAGCTGGAAAAGTTGCTGCCAAACTCCGTCCCCGAGTTTGTACGAACATGTGTGTGTGTGTGTGTGTGTGGGGGGGGGGCAGCGGAGCGAGCACGGAGTGCTACGAATCACTTTGAAAAATGATACTAAAATCCAGTCAAGTTGGTGGTCGAGTTGAAACTGCAAAGACAATCAAGTCAGGGTCAAGTTCTGTGGATTATGTGGGACAAATAATAACCATCAATACAAACTGTTAACCTGTTGACATTCGCCGCGTTTGGAGTGTTTCTGTGGCTCCTTTCATGGTGAATTTGGAGCGCAATCATTGCTTCAATCCCATATTCTCTGCCTCTTGTATAATTGCTTTTAACCCTTTTACCCCGATTCTGTTGATGCTGACAAGATTCACCGTGACAGGATTTTATCATGCCCACTTTGATGACTGAAATTCAACACCTGCCAGAAAGCTGGGAAATGGAGTGTCTTATGTCCCGGGACTGAGGACTGTGGGAATGTCCACCATACAGCGCTTCCTTCTTATGATTTATCTCAAACATAAAAGGCAGAAAAGAAAAATCAATCCAACATTCGGTGATCGTTTACTTCTTCCTTCCTCTTGCCTCCGTCATTAATCACACTATAACACGAACCTCGTCTTTGTCATCTTTTCTCTGCACACCTGCACTTTTCTTTTGGTCTTTCCAACATGTCCAACAGGTCCGTCAGTCCCTCACACACACTTCATTTTACCAGTATCTCGCTTCCCCTCCACCGCCGCCCCCCCCCCCCTTTCAGCTCTTTCAGTCAGGCTAGGCCTCCACTCCACATCACAGCAAAGAAACACACACGCTGGTGTGTGTGTGTGTGTGTGTGTGTGTGTGTGTGTGTGTGTGTGTGTGTGTGTGTGTGTGTGTGTGTGTGTGTG
>JASSRZ010000086.1:11151007-11179414 GCA_032164315.1 Malacoctenus gilli | reverse complement strand
TGTGTGTGTGTGTGTGTGTGTGTGTGTGTGTGTGTGTGTGTGTGTGTGTGTGTGTGTGTGTGTGTGTGTGAGTTGCCTGCAGGGCATCCTGCAGTGGGTCCTCTTTCAGCGTGCAACTCGAGAACTCGGAACATTTCTCTCCCTCCATCTTTCCCTCTCACTCTCACATACACTTTATTCCTCATCTGCCTCTCACCTGAAAAAGGAAACTCACTGGAAGATTGAGTTCCAACTAAAGCTCCCCCACTCTCTCTTTCCCAAACACACACACACACACACGCACAGACAGACACACACTGCTTTGTGGTCTTGCGGGCAAAAGGCCAAAAAAAGTGAAGCTACCAACATTGTGTAGCATCAAAAAAAGACGACCGCACATCCTCGCTCTGATTGATCAGCACATCTGCAGCACGCTGGAGCCAGCCGGGGATTTGTAGCAAAGTATTTCTGCTGGTATGTGTGTGTGTTTGTGTGCATGTGTGTGTGCACGCTCTTGAGAGCTGTCAAACTGATTTCGCAAAAAGAGCCCGCCATCGCTTCATTTTATTTTGGGGGGGCGGGGGGGGATTCAGAGTATGAAGGTATGAAGGATGAGAAGAAGCAGGAAAGGTCATCACAAGGATTAATTTCACAAGCAGAAATGGATCAAAACTATATTCTATGGAGTCAGAATACAATAAAAAAAACACCTTTTTTTGTCAATTTTGGACTTCAGTTTTTCAGTGTTTGATTGAGATTGTTCGACCGAAATATGAAACATGTGGCTTGTTTCGATCGTTCCAGCTGAAGAATGAGTTTGCTCAAAGCTGCTTTGTATCCAAAACTGAGTGAGTCATCAAAAAACATGCGGACACAGGGAGCAGCCCTGCCTACTGTCTGTGACAGCCGAGCGCAGGAAACAATGGCGGGATTCTGCGTTGTGCTGCTTCATGAAGTATTCAAGTGACGCCGGCTCAATTAGAGGCCTAAATGCCAAGATCCAGGCTGGGGAGAGATGGGGCGATAAAAAGAGATTAAAAGATGGACAAAAAGAGGGACAATGAGGGCACGAGGAGCTGTTGCCGGAGGAGGAGGAGGAAGAGGAGGAGGAGGAAGAGGAGAAGTTACAAGGAAAAACCTCCAAAAGTTGCACAATTTGTAGTTTATAAAGGAAGAAGAGACGAAGACGTGAAGTGAAGCGAGCAGCTGAAAACAAGATAGAACTGAGACTATCATCACCCCCTGCATGTGGCTGTCATTGCGCAAACACACACACACACAGACACACACAATCCGCAGTGGTATGTATTTCTATCATCGAATGTGATCAGAGCTACTGTCTACAAGCCAACAATCACTCAGCTGGGATAACTCCTGTGGAAAGGTACACACGCGCACGCACACACACGCACGCACACCAATATACAAAGTTCCCAGGTCAAGTCTGGATTCTGGAAAGCGTCTTATTCTGTTTTTCTTCCAAACCAGAAACTCTCACTCTGACAGTCTCAGCTCTGGCAGAACACCCCCCTCCCCCCCGAGTGATCTGTGGCGCTCTCTCCAAGGAGTTCCTGGACCCCAGATTAGAAACTCCTGTCCTCCACTGCCCATTCCGAATGGGGTTTGTTTTTGATGCCCCCCCCCCCCCCATCATTTAACCATTAACACCCCATTTCTTCGGCCCCCGCTGGATGTCTCCGTGTGCCTTCGCAGGCACACAGTGTTTCTGTGAGACACAGAGAGAGGATGGCCAACACCAGGAAAACGAGACCCCAAACACAAATTATCCTTCAGATTAAAGTAGATGATCCCATTAGGAATGAGCCTTTATGCGATCTGATTAGCTCTTCACAGTAATGATGGCTGGCACTAACTAGTTTTTCCTCTTCATCTCCTTTTTGTGTTGCTTACAGTAAGTGCTCACAAATGGTGCGTTTGGCCTTGAGGGGCTCCGCTCCTCGGTCCTCGACGATCACCTCGCCAGGGCCGGCTTGCGCGTAACCCGTTCAAGATGTATAACATCATGATGTAAAGGCTGCTTTTTATTTAATGTCACAGTGACTTGCTGTAACAAAGCACACTGAAACACCATTTGATGGAGTCTTTTTTCCCTCTTTATCCAGAGGGTCCGTCTGTAACATGGGTGGGCCCGCGTCGCAGATAGCTTCACCAGTCGGAGTTTCCAGACAGAGTTTTTTTTTTCAGGTGGCAATAAAGCGTCCGTCTCCTGAAACGAGCCGCTAAAGTCCGTGTGGGAGGCCAACCAGCCGCCGCTCGACGACGCAGTCGACCCCAAAACATGCCATCAACCACAGCAATCTGCTCTAATTGAGCACCAAGGAAAACAACGGCGTGACTCAAGACAACCAAATGTCAATGTTTTCCCCTGCAGAAGCCGCCGCCTCCGCTGCCATTCCCACCCCCCCTCCCTCCCTCCCATCCGCGCTCCGCATCTCGCCGTGGTGCCAACCCCCTAATCACTTCCCTCAGCGCCAGGTGGTTCTCATTGACGGAGGCCCCGGCTCCTCCACTCAGCGGGACACTTCGCCAGAGGAAATTGGCTCGTCTACACGCATTTATAGCTCGCGAGCCCCGTCGGACCGCGTCGCGCGGGCCCTCCGACGACCGGACCGGGCTCCGCGGGGGCCCTGCGTGGAAACAGCTGGCGGAGTGAGCGTGCGTGCGCGTCTGCGTGCGCCACCCCAGCCAAAGTAACAATTAGAAACACCCTTTTCCTATTACTCCCCACCATTAACCACGATCGCACGGAATTAGCGGCAGTCCGCGAAATAAGTGGATTCTAATTCATGCCCTCCTTTTCATGGGTCGCGGCTGCTGCGGCGGCTCCCCACCTTCCTCCTCCCCCCGCTAATGAAGAGGATGAAAGAGAAGTGTTAATCAAACTGAGCATCTCATCGGCGGTAATAAGGAGCAGAGGAGAGGCCTTGGAGTGGCTCCCTGGTGGTGTTTGTATGTACGTAAAGCGTACGCGGACGGAATGGGAAAAGACTCCGCGCGCATTCGTCGCGCCGCTCCTGATTTTAGGGTTCGTAAAGCGGCCGAAAATAGACAAATGCGTAAAGTACCGTGTGTGCCGGGGCCTTGTTTTCTAATTGCTTCGCCTCAGGTCCGCGGGGAGGGGGACGCGGCCGCGGTGGACCGATCCCTCTCCGCTGGCCGCTTTCTATCCCTCCCAGGCTGCCTCGTCCTGGACCACAGCGCAAAACCAGCGGGGCCTGATTAGATTGAAATGTCAGGAGAGATACGACAATACAGTTATCTTCCAAATTATGGCCCATTAAAGGGCCTAAGCAGTGTGCCTCCCTCCTCAACTAACTAATCACCAACCCGATTCATCATCTCACAGACTGGGGCATAATTTGGGGGGCCGCGGTATCCCTTGCTTCTCCCTCGCCGTGTGCATGTGTGCGTGTGTGTGTGCATCACACCACATGCAAGGGCATCCAGGAGTGTCTGTAATGCATGATCAGTGTGTGTGCACGCTGCATGTGTGTGTCGCTCTGGAGGGAGCTGGTTCGATGCCCCAGGCCAGTGCCCCATTAAAAGGAAAGAAAGTAAGAGAGAGGGAGAGGCAGCGAGAGAGATCGCTGCATGAGGAGAATGGGGAAAGACTGGGGGGGGCTGAGGCTGGGGCCGGGGTCCTCATTTAGACAGCAGGAAAAGCAGGCTGTGTTCGACCTGCAGCCAACAGACAGCGGAGCAGACAGACAGGGCGATGGTGGCTGCTGGGATGCCTCCCATCTGCCTCCCCCTAATTCACCTGCTGTCCTGAGGGTGTCACAGGGAGCCGCATGCCAAAAAAGAGAGCGAGAGAGAGCGAGCGAGCGAGCGAGAGAGGCTCTCCTCGTCTGTAATGTCACATTTACATTTTTCCATTCTTCTCCTCCTGCCTCCATGTTTCCTCCCTCTTATTTACCGCCTCCTGTCCTCTCCTCCCAACCTGCAGCATTGGCTCCTGGCGCTGCCTCACTAGCGCTGCTCCAAGCTTGTTTGTTGCTGTTTTTGGGGGGTCAGAAGTTCAAGATGACCGACTGCCCTGAACCGGAAAGCAGCTTCATTGGATGGAAAAACAGCCTTCCTCAGCCTTCCTCCTCCTCCGAATCCCATCACTCATCTCAAAAGGACATTACCTCTGATCTATGCATTACGGATCCCATCCCATCACCGCCGAGGCGGTAATGACGGCGGCGCCGCGTCCTGCATGGGAATGACTAAAGTGGGACTACAGGCCTTGTGTCTCAAGGTGGTCCCCCCCCCCCCAGACGTGCGTCTGTCTTCACTCCTCCCTGCTTTTCTCTTCTACATGCCTCCCCATCCGTCTCTCACTATTCATCCAGTTCTTCCCTTCTTCCTCCACGCACTCCCTTTCCCCTGCTTCTCCCCTCTCCCACCCGACCTTTTGTGTTATTCTCTCTTCGCTACAACCTTCCTCTCCTCTCTTCTTCTCCCCTCCGATCCGTCTCTTCGAGCCCACCTCCCGTCCATCACGGTGCCCCTCATATTGGGCTCCGAGTTCAAACCTCTGCTGGCAATTTATGCGCCGGGAAGCGAAGGCGATGTGCATTAGAGCCCTCGACGTATGGCAACACGTTATGGATCGCACTATAAATAGCTGCTGCACGTCCTGTAAAAGCTTTTCATTACATAGAGACATTGTTGGATCAATAAAAGCACCCCCACCCCCTCCCTCCCCCTTTCCTCAAATGCTAAATCTAATTACAAAAATGGCCACGGAAATATATATGTATTTTCAAAACGATCAGGGAAGTACCGGGAACTAAAGAGGCTTCAAGAACTGAAATAAAGATCTAAGTGCAAAAGTGCCGTTTGGGACGAGAGGGGCCGAAGAAGAAGCACTGCAGACAATGTGCATGCGGAGAGGCACCGTATAGGCCCCGTAATTTACAGGAGACGCGTACATTATGTTGTCACTGGGGCGCAGCTGAAGCTCGGCGGGTGTCGTTGGTCCACAGCAGACCTTCGCAGGAGGTGCAGCTGTAGGTGGAGCACAGAGAAAAACTCTGGGAGGGAAAAAAAAGGAGCGGGGAGGGGGGAGGAGGAGGAGGAGGAGGAGGTGGGGGGTGTGTTTGAAAAAGCACGGCGAGCGGGAGAGAGAATAGGAGGAGCCCAGGGTGTCATTTCTCTCTCTGTCAGCTCCCTGCCTCCCCCATCCGCCCTCCCTCCACCATCACCCCCTGAGATGTGGATGCTTCGCGGGGACAATTACCGACTGACACTTCATCATGGGCCGCGTGACAGCCGCTGACGGCCCTCGTCCAAACAAATGATGCCGGGGTCGAGGTTGCGGGCCTGCCTCCGAGTCCGCCTGCCTGCCCGTAGCCCCGCTGCATGGCCCTGCACTGCATTAGCGAGCCCCCCCTCCCCCTCCCGCTCCCCCCTCCCCCTGCCCCCCACACACACGCACACACAGAGAAAGGGGGAAAAAAAGCTACATTAAAAGAGACTCCTCTAAACCAACCACCTCCTTCCTTTAAGAAAAACACATTTATCAGCAGTGGGGGGGATGGTGCGTAAGGGGGAAGGGGGAAGGGGGGGGGGGGTGCTTGGATAGAAGGATGGGGGGGTGGGTGGGGGTGCTACAGTACTGTCAAGCCCCATCCCCCTTAGGTAAAGGGAGAGCTCTTCATCTTTGTGAGGCAACTATGAGTCACACACACGCACGCACACGCACACGCACACACACACACACACACACACACACACGCACACACACGCACACACACGCATACCTAACCTGCCATACGCACCTAACTAATCAGATAATGGGGTTAAACGGCAACTTTGAAAAGGCAACAAGGCAAAAAGGGCGAGTAATCAGCGCAGTGACACCAGCGTGCATTAATTAACCCCACATCTTTGTGCAGCACAGATAACACCCTGACCCCCCCACCCCCCCTTCTCCCCCACCCCCCTCCTCCTCCTCCTACACACATGGACCCCTCCTCCTCCTTCCCAAGCAGAGATCAACTCACTGCTTTGCTTTGGGTTGAGTGCAGCTAAGTTTAGATTATTAAAGTAGGTCGATTGCTAATATGAAAAAAAGGGAGGGAAAAAAAAAGAAGACGGCGCTGTGATCGTTTTTTTTTTTAAAGTTAAGAGAAGAAAAAGGCGTCTGAAGAGGACCTGCGGGTAGCGCTCCCTCCGCTGTGAACCTGCAGATTAATAAACGCTGCCTGTGATCTCGGCCCAGGGAGGCAGATGAACAACAACTGAGACAGACATCAAACGCTCGACTAACACTGAAACAACACTCGGTAGGAAAAAAACGAAGCTCGCCGCTCCCAGGAAAACACTCGGCGTGTAGGACGGGTGAGCTGGGAGGGGGGGGGGGGGGCAGGGAGAAGCAAAGGCGAGGGGGGAGAGAGAAAAAAAGGGAGAGACAGCATAAACAATGAAACATTTATCAAAGCGGGGAGCACGGCGCCTTCGCAGCGACACGGACAGACTGCTAATGCAGGTGGCATCGCTGGGGCGGTATCCTGAGATGCCACTGCTGGCGGGCGGCAGGCGGAGGAAGCCTCAGGTTCGGAGGGGGAAGTCAGCCACAGGGACGGCCGGTGAACGCCCTCTGCTACCCACAAGTGCACATTTTTCTCTCCTCCTCCTCCTCCTCCTCCTCTTCCTCCTCTCACGGCCGCAGAACTCTCTCTGTTTATCATCACATTCTTTCAATGTATTCTCGGGACGTTTTCCCCTGTTGGTCAATCCCCTTGATAAATGTGTTTGGCATCTCCTCGCGTCTTCCAGCCAATGCCTAAGACAAATAAAAGCAGCGCCGAGGAGGGGAGGGGGCAGAAAATGAAGGGCGGGAGGGGAGTGGGGGGGGGACTGACTGAGAGCCATATGTCATGTCGGGAAGGCCCTTGAGAACGCTTTCAATCTTTCCGTCAATATTCGGCGCGCAGGCCCGTATATGCCATCATTAAAAAGAGGATGCGTTCCTGTTTATTCATCATAAGGACACCAGCCTGACAGCTTCCTGTAAACAAGCCATACGTTTGCGCGCACGTGTGTGCGTACGTCCGCGATAGCTCGGGATGCAGAGTTTCGCCCCGCCGTCTCTTATCTATGAAAACGGATGGCTGCTGCTCCGTCAGGCGCGGGACGGCTGACGGAGCCGGCCGCTCCGCTCTCTGATATCAACGGCGAGAAAAAAAAAAAGATGGCTGGTGGTTAGAAGCATCACACTGCGGTTCACGGGGACAAACGAGGTGTCTCGTTCTCGATCGCCGGGAAAGATGAGAGTCGAGGAGACGCGCGATTCCTGGTCGCGCTGCGACCTTGTGAGCGAACCGATCGGCCGAACATCCGATTCTGAACTTCACTGCCTCAACAGGTCGCGTCGACGCGGGAATTTCGAGCGATCCGAGCGAGAGCAGGTGAGCATGTCCGCACGCATGTGTGTGTCAGGAGTGACTGACCCACAGAGGAAGACAAATGGCTGCAGCGGGGTCTCGTGTGGTAATGGACGCTGACCCGCTGAGGTCAGGTCTGCCAGTGAGGCAGCAGAGGGGCCCATTCCTGCACAGGGCCCCATATCTGTAACAGGACACTAGCAAAACAGTGGAGGACACACACACACACAAACACACACACACACACACGGACACGCACACGCACGCACAATCACTCACTCACTTAGTCGAAAAGAGCACATCCCAGAGGTTGGACCACATAGGTGGGGTGTCATTATAGAGAAGAGACAGATGTGTTTGGTATGCGGTGTTACGTGTCGGGGGAAGCATGTGCCGACTAAATTACAGAAGCTTTATGTACGTGTGTGCAGCTCCGACGTCGTAAAGGGCGCCGGCGAGCTTTATCGGCGTGGCGGCGCGCCGTCCTCCGGCAACGGCGGCGGGCCGCCCCTCCGTGGCCCGGGCGGGGGCTGAACAGCCGGAGCGTCTGTTGTTAAGAGAGCGGCCTGTGTTCACCCACCACTCGGCAACAGGAGGCTACTTTATATACTGTTTGTGACAGCTTTGTGGTAATAATGGAGCCGGAGCCCTCGCTAGTACAAGTGGCATGCTCAGTCAAGTGAGACTTTGCCTAAGAGAACACACACACACACAAACACGCAAGTACACAGTCGCACACACACACACCAGGCAGCCTCCTTCATGCCTAATGAGACCACTGGGAGAGGAGAGCGGGAGGCAGGGAGAGGGAGATGAGCAGAGAGAGGCAGAGAGAGATGGAGAGAGCGAGAGGATGGGAAAAGAAAGAATGAGCGAGGGGGAAAAAGGAGCGGAGGAACAGAAAAAACGAAGGGAGGGAGAGTAAAGATAAATAGACGGGGAGAGCAGGAGACTTTCGAGGTTCTGGATTGGCGAAGGGAAAGGAGTGATGACCTGGATTGCTGCCAAAGAAGCCAGAGCGCGATGGGGGTGGGGGGTGGGGGGGTGGAAAGGAGGAGTACGAGGGTGAGGGCGAGGGAGAGAGAGAGAGCGGGGGAGTTGAGGTACACCTCCAGGCTTAGCAGTGGGTGGTTATGCAATGTACACAACACAGGAGAGCAGAGGGGGGGGTTGAGGATCAAAGGCATGGGGGGCATACATAACCAAATCTGACACCAGGGTGCAACAAGAGATGGAGAGCAGCGAGGGGGGGGGGAATCTGCAGAAATCATTAAAATATAAGAACAGACACTCCCTGGAGATGGAGGGAGCGAGAACGAGTACACTCGGTTCCAGGTACACACTGTCTCCACACAGGTAGCGACAATAGAGAGGGGGGAGGAACCCCCCCCCCAAAAAACAACATTTCCAGAGCGTGTCTGCCTCCAGCACCACGGCACCATGTGCTCATCCAGGCAGGTGCACATCGCTTGGTGGGGGCGACGGTGTTAGTGAGTAAATATGTGTGATCCAGAGAGGGAGAAAGGTTGGAGGGTCCGGCGAGGAGCAATATGGACGGGCAGGCGCAGCTGAGCCTTTGGTTGTTGCTTCCAGGGGGATGGGAGGTGGGGGTGGGGGGTGGGGGGTGGGGGGGGTCAATGAATTATTAAAAGGCTCCGTTTAATAAAGTGAAGATGAGCCACTCGGCATCCAGCTCACAGCGTTCGGTGCCTGCAGCCGGTTACGGTGTCAACAAGTGACATGTCATCCAACACGCCACCGCCGGCATTGCTTCCCATTTCCCTCCCTCTGTATGTTTGTGGTTCCCAGTGACCCGACTGCTTGCGTCAGCGCTTCACTTGATTTTCTTCCCCGACGCCTCACAAACCGAACGCCGGCCGACACAAAGCCGAGCCCTCGAACGGCGAGCATCTCAGAAGGCTACGAAAGCCCCGCGCGTTCCCTTTTATGGCTTTACGCAACAATCCCGCCAGATCAGCCGGCCGCCACTTCCGCCTGGCCACATGCCGCCGCTAATCCCTCCGAGACCCCGAGGAAGGCTCCGCAGTTTGTTCCGTGTGAGCTCGGAGCGGCCGGAAGCTGGATGGGCGCGCGCTGCTGAGAAGAGGAGCGGCGCAAAGCAGGACGCAAAGTAGAACGTCTGTCGGACGCAGACATGCAGCCCTGAACTCTCCTCGCAGTGACGCATAGACCTGTAGCTCTCCTAAAGATGGAGTTTAATTCAAACAAGCACTCATGAATGAGACACGGTATTAAAAAAAACGCCCCCAAAAAACAGACAAAACGCTCTGGAGAGTGATGTCGAAAAAGTGCACGAACTGCAGCAAAAACACTGCGATCACAGTCTGCTCGATGGTGAAATCCAACACCGACGTAGACGTTGATTCAGCTCATTAAAAGTTTGTTTGTCTCTGGTCTATCTTGTTTAGAGAAGCTCTGCACAGACAACGCAGCTAATGCATCCAAATGAGGTTCTCTAAAGGATGTAACCACCAGGCTCCTTTCAACGTAGAATGTGTTCGAGCGAAATGCAATAAAAAAACACACACACACACACAAAGGCCGCGCACAAAGAGTAACAACACTGCTAAGACACGGCTTTAATTAGTCCGGCAGTATATTTTGTGCGAGTCCAAAAGTATCGCGCCGGCACCGCCGGGGACAGCAGGGCCTCTCAGGCTGAGCAACAGCCTCACTTTATCTCGTCTTGATGTCTTCCCGGGATTCGGGGGGGGGGGCCTCTGAGTTGCAGCCCATCCAGAGTGACACAAACAGCCTGCAAGCCCAGCAAAAAAAAAGAGAGAAAAAAAATAAACCCCTCCCCCCTCCCTTCCCAAAAAACGCGCGATCCGCCGCTGCATCCACTCGCCGAGTTTCCAGGAAATCTGCCTCCTCAACGTAAACAAACCGCCGGACGAATGTGCTGCTAATTAGCCAGCGGGTTGTCACGGATGGAGATCTCTAATGCAGTTAGCGAGAAGGTCCTTCCAAAAAGTAGATTTCCATGTTTACTCCTAATCAGATGAGAAAAAAGAACGTTTTTAACCAACTCAGGGAGAAGAAAAAAAAAACGGGATCTTTTTCGAAAACGTTTGAAACCATTTGCCCCGAAACAGACGCTCCTCACTGAGGTTGTGTGTGACATCTTGCTTCCTAAAAATCGGTGAAGTTAGAACGACAAAAACACAATGAGACTAAGTAAACAAAAGAGATCCTTTAAGAACACACAGGCTGTACACACAGCGTCCATCTTCCGTGACGTTTCCTGAAGCAATAACAATAATAAACGCCACGACTACGTCTAATCTGACCCACTTCCTTATCATTTAGCCGAACACATTAAGTATTATTAGCAACGTGGTGATAACTCCGGTGGAGACATGTTTACCTTCGGCAGTAAACGCACCCAATTAGACAGTATCAGTGGTGCCCTGACACGCAGACGCAGAGGTGTGCGGCCATAAAGCATGACAGGAGCGTCGGGCCGCCGTTGTAACGACGACGACGACGGCTCCCAATAAAAACTGCCACGCAGTCGCAGCAATAATATGCCCGGTTATCATTCAGCGAGGTGGCGCGCCTCCGTGAGACTGGCGGGGCGAGCAACAACGCTCAGGTGCTGAAATGTCTCCACGCTACATTAGAATCGGTAAATATGAGCGCCGAGAGGCGGGCAGGGAGGATCACGCTCACACGGGCGGGCTGCGGAACTTGATCGTTGTTCCACGCCCCAAGAACGTCCACCCGGGCCCGGATGTATTAACCACGACCGCTTCGTAGCGAGGCCGTAACTCCGAGCGCAGGAAGGACCTATATCACCGTGTACAATGCATCAGCAGAGACCGCCGTTAATTTTCGCTCCCATTCTCCGCCTGTCTGTGGGGAGGGGTCGGGTGGGGGTAGGGGGTGGGGGCTTCCAGTGGCTGTCCGGCGCGCACACACGTGTTTTGGTTTACCTAGAGCGGCGCCCTATCGGAGGGCGGGCTGAGAGCAGACTGCGGGCTTTGTCTGTGGCACCATTAATCAACTGTCCTTTAACAAAAACAGAAAACCAGATGAGAGACAAAGGGAAGAGACGTGGGGGGTTGGTTCTTATTTAGGTAGGGGGGGGGACCGAAAAAGAAGGGAGAGAGGAAAGGGGGGGGGGTGCTTGACCCAGATCCAGTCCTTCAATAAATCAAGGAGCAACAATAACAAGCAAAGTTTTCATGTGGCTTGACTGATTAATCATGGGGGTTTTTTTCTTCTTTTACAAGCAAAGCGCGGGACTCCCTTTTTTTTTTAATGCCCTTTATTTCCTGTCTTGCCTCTCTGGAAACTGCAGTTACTAAGTGAGTCTTTTTATGTGGGGGGGCTGGGGGGGGTTTATGTCTTCATGCTGCAAGGTTTTAGACATGGAGCTCTGAATCGTTCATGCTTTAATGAGAGGAAGGCCTTCGCCTCGTGGTGCAAGGGAGCAATTTCACCCAAGGTCTCCGGCTCCATTAATGGGGCACGCGGAGGTGGACACAAAGACACGGACACACACATTCCCGCACACAGAGACACACAAAGTCACAGGAAAGGGCTTTTCTTTTCTTATCATAGAGAAGCTATGTTTTACACACATGTATCACACCCACACACACACACACACGCACACACACACACGCACGCACTCAGCCCGCCACCGCGAAGGGATGTGTAGCGCCCCTTCGAGACTGTTTGCGAGGTGCCGATCAATGGGCATCGAGTGTGGACAAGGAGGCCTCGGGATCGATTGGGGGCCATTACAGAGATGTGCCTACTGGGACGTGGGAGGTGTGTGTGTGTGGGGGGAGGGGGGGGGGATGATGGCCAAGGATCCAGCTGCGGCTCTGGATGCTGCCTCCTCCTTTACCTCATCGGCGGGAGATTTTTGCTTCACGTGAGAGCGGAGGGAGGGGGGACACCCTCAGACAGAATGTCCACATGCACATTGCACATGCACTCGGGAGAGAAGGCCCCCCCACACACACACACACACGGGCACACACAAGTACTAATGGCCCCCCTTGAGACCGGTGGCCCAGCGAGAGTGCTAATCTTTGTCTCTTTTCCTCAGTCTCCTTTTTTCAGCATCCTCACCTACAGCCATGCTGTGGGTGCGCTTGATGGGCTGGTGGGTGGGAGGACAGGCGGGCGGGGCAGCGTCGGCTGTTTTTTGGCCCCCTCTAACTCACTTGAGGAGCCTTCCCCTCCGTTTCCTCCCCCTCCCTTCAGCTGCAGCGTCACCCAGAGCAGCTCTGAGCTGTGTCCCGTCACTGGAACAGCTTGATCCTTAGACTTTCTGCCCCCCCCCCCCCCCGCCCCTCCACACTCCCCCCACTTACTGTCTCATCCTCCGCTCCTCCCTTCGCCACTCTGCTGTTCACAGAGACTGTCCTACTCTGCCTCTTTCTCACACAGATGCGAGCACACAGTTGAGAGAAGAAGAAGAAGAAGAAAAAAAAACTGCCATGTCGCTCCTCCAAAAAAAGTCTGGCAGTGACATAATCCCCCCGACGCTTCCCACTTCCCGTTTTACGTGTTCTGGAGGCGATTGCAATGAGTTTGCATAAAGGTTTACTCATAATCTCCTGCGTTTGCGCAGCTCAACTGACGGGTGGAAGGGGACTAAGTTGATGTAGGTGTAATGTAACTCAAGGAAATGAGCGCAGTGTTTTTCACCGGCCGTGCCCCGCTTTGACATCGTCTGTGCAGAATTCACTTTGAAAGGGAAAGTACATTAAGATGTCTGATCTCATACTCACAAACACATCAGCTTTTTCGTTCCCATGGTCTAATCCGTCAATGCGACCAAAACGCCTCCCGACTCGTCCAGTTGACGTACATACAGTAAAACTTCGAAATAAAACACGTCTGGGAACGCGTCCAGTCCGAGGAGTGCGTTTAAAAATGAAGTCGTGTTGGTTATAATTTGTGTTCTTTCGCGTATTTCTACATTTGAAGGCTTTTTTTTCTCTCCTGGGTAATGAGTCGCCACCAAGCTGCTTGATTTGGATGCTGGAGCCTTTGTGCACACTCAAGTGGGTCTTTTCCAAGTAATTTCATCGAATCAATACTCATGAATGTTATCACGCGACGCAGATTTCCCTCAGATCATAAAAAGCCGACGGAAAGGCTCGGAAAGGCTTCGGCGGCATTAAGACGACGGTCAGATTTTCATTGTCCACAACGCACAATGAAAACCGCGGCTTGTTAAAGCCCCACGCTTTGTCTTTACGCCACATTAATACAGGTGCTAATCACATGAAAGTGCACACAGATGAGCCAGCCGAGCGGGCGGCGGAGTTCGCTGGAGCGTCTAATCCTCCTGGTGAGAACTGGAGGAGGAGACTGGTCTCCTCCTCCTCCAGTTCGCCTCCTCCCCCTACTCCTCCCCCTCCTCCCACTGGCTCCAGCCTGCTCCATCTCAGTGAGAGCCGCCCTGGAAGGACAGTCGAGGAAAAAAAAAAAAAAGCCGTGCGTTCGGATGATGTTATGGAGAAGGAGGACTATTAAAAGTCGAGCAAATGCTTTTACCAGCACTTATGAAATTGCGCCGAGGTGCCATGTCGGCTCCTGCGAGCGGCGTCCAAGAAAATCCTTCTGTGGCCGATCAAAAAAAAAAAAAAAGAACGAAAAAAAGCGGCGGCGCGGACGCGCGCGGGAACACGCCGTTTTCCCGGCCTCGGCTCGCGGTCCCCGTTGGTTTGGAAGGCCACCGCGGGCTGTAACAACTCAGGGCTGGCCCGGCCTGCGAGCAGTGGGCCCTCTGTTTCGGCAATCTGGGTTCTCTTTGCCTTTGGACAGGGACCAGGTCAGGCTGCACAATACACCACTGTGTTTAGAGAAGGAGGGAGAAGCCGAGGGAGAGAAACAGAAAAAGAAAACTGCAGGCATGCAAGTTTGCCCCCCCCAAAAAAAACGCTGTGTGTCCAATACTGTGTGTTTAGATTGTGCACGGACTGCATGTGTGGCTGCAGTATGACTGCCCGGGACCACCGGGTCTTCTCTCCCTTTGATTCAGCGCCGCATCAACTATCCTCCTCCAATCTCTGCAAACCTCTATCATTACATCATCATTGCGCCGACTTGTCTAGTTGTTGTTTTTTTCGCAACCTCAGCACAAACAAGCATTTCGGGACCCCCTGGCAGCCGCTTCCCTCCCGCGGACAGAACACGGATGGTGTTATCGGGGGGGGGGGGGGGGGGGGCTTGGAGAGCAGGAGCAACACCCATGGCTGTCAGTCCGAAACAATACGGCGGGAAGCGTCTGCCGATGCTACAAGCAGGCCGGGGGTCTGCGCGGACGGAGCGGGGCCGGCGCCGCCTTTAAGAAAGGCGGGCGGCACCTGTCCCTTTAAGATCTATTTCTCACAGCCTGTGGGTTCGGCGAAGGGGAGGGGAGGAGGGGGGGGCCCGGGCCGCGCTTTGCTGTGCATGTATGGTAACAGGGGGGAACCGCGCCGCCCAGCCTGCCAGCCCACCACAGGGAATTTGTTTATGTTTCCTCGCTGCCAAGTTCCTGTCAGGAGGCGCCCCAAAGAGGAACTGCAGACTACTCAGTACTGTTAGCTACGCCCTCTTGCCTAGAATGACTGGGGGTTGACTGCGTACAGTATCGGGTGGTGCTTTACAGCGACGCTCGAATCCAGGGAGGTCTCTTCATCAGTTTCAGCACTCACACACACACACACACTCACACGTACTTCAAAACCCTCGCTGTGCTGTTTCGGGACCGGCTCCGGGAACACCAAACTCCTTGAAACAAGCTCCAACAGAACGCTTTAATTTATGGCTCCCAAACAGATTAACACCATTTTTTTTCCCCTCCCAACTCAGTACATAAAAGCGCACAAAGGCATAATTTCATTAGAGCAACACTTTACGACTGGCACTTTGTTATGCTGCGGATTATGGGTATTGTAAAAATAACGGAGCAGCGGCGCATAAAAAAAATAAAACAGTAAACAGGACTGGTAAACTGGCGGGCATCGCTTCAAGGGGGTTGTGGGAAAGGAGCGAAATCGAAATGACGCCGCCGCCGCTCATGCAGAAGAGGGGAGAAAAAAGCGTGACTTCCAATAAACGCACGCGGGGAATTTTCCTCCAATCGTGTCAGAAATGCGATTCAACCGCCGCATCGGCGAAAAGCACGACCTCAATCTGAGGAGGTTTTTCTGTTGTTGCTCTATCAGACGCGGCGAATGACACACTTGCAGCTCTGTGCACCACATGCCAACGTATGTTCTATACGAGAGGACGGAGGCAGAGAAATGTGTGTTTGCGCGCGAGTGGAGGAAGGAAGGGTCAGACGAGGCCACGCGAAGGGGGCGTGGGACCCAGGATGGCGAGACAGAGGAAGCGATAGAGAGCAAAAACAACAACAAAAAAAAGGGGAAGAACAAAAGATGGAAGCACGGATGGAAAGACGCGGGCCGAGATTTAGAGCAGCGGCTAAAAGCAAGAAGAAGAAAAAAAACAGGAAGCAATTTACGGCGGCTCGGACGGCCCGGCGAGCGCCCGCTGCCCATCGCACGCTGGCCCGTCTGGCCGCTCCCGCACTGTACGGCCAGAAAGCTCCCCCACGAACACACACAATGAGGCTAACCGTCGGGCTGAGAGGCTGAACGCACACGAGGAAGCGGGCGGGCTGGAGGTGGGGGGTTAAGAGTCGCCGTCTCCTCAGAAACTGCGATGCTCTGTCACCGTGGGTGAAACGCGCCGTCGCAGCGGAAAAGAAAAAGCCCCCCCCCAAAAAAAACTTCTGCAAACTTCGGCTGTTCTGCTGATGCTGAAGGAAGGAAGGAGAAGATACGGATTTACACTATTCAGATGTTTTGACTTTAAATGAGCTCAGCCGGAAAGGAGGGAAAAAAAAAAGAACTACCGAGCGAGCTTGAAGTGGTTTACTCGACTGTGACGCTCCTAATTTGGGGAGGTTTGTGCGAAAACTGACAAAGCACGCGCCGGGTTCATCGAAATGTGAAGACGTCGAGGAGCTCCACTGCGCTGCTTAGTCACACCGAATGCCACGGTGCAATATACGACAAATGAGGAATAAGGAGGGAGGGAGGGAGGGGTGGGGGGATAAAAAGCCTCTTGAGTTTGAAACGAAGTGGCGCATCCACAGGCGGAGGGCAGATTCGCTCAAACTCAGAGAGCCGCTTAAGGCCCCCCCCCCTCCGATGTCAGGAGGGGATTACTCAGCTCGTTCCCCGGCTCCGAGGCGGAAGACGGAGCGGCCTGACGCGGGACCAAACACACAAACGGCGCGGCCCCTCCGAAAAAGTTTCTACGCGACGGGGCCGAGGGAAAGAAAAACACGGGAGCCCCGCCGTAGACGGAGGGGGAGAGCGGAGGCGGGGAGCTCGGCAGCCGCCGCCGACCTACCGCACGGAGCGTGAATCATTAAAGGCATGTGTTCCACATCAACTGCCGGGGCTGCTTCCCAACCCACTTATGAGACTGGATCTAAATTATGATGGGGGAAGGAGGGAGGAAGGGGGGAGGGAGGGGGGGAGAGATGGGGCGGGTTAAATACCATTTTACAAGGAGACGAAAACCCCAAACCTGCTCGAGACCGAGAGCGAGCGAAAGGAGGAGAAACGGGCTCGCGCACACGTACCGCACGTACAGCGCGCAAAATAGCACGGCAGCGAAGAAGCGAAGCAGCTAATGGAATAAATATGATTTCCAAAAAGTGTGACGTTTGGTTTTTTTGGAGCGGTTGAAGAGAAAAGAGAGCGCGAGCATAAACAACCCAAAGCGACGCCAACGCCGACTGAAAAACTGACCTACTTTTAATGTTTTTCTGGCTGCCGCTCCGAGTTTCTGACTTCTCGAAAAGTTGGGACGACGAAGCGGAATAACTTTTCTTCCCCCCCCCCCGGAAAATAAATCAAACGGCGACAAAAGACAAAAAATTAGGGGGAGAAGGAGGAGGGGGCACTCGGTCGTCGTCCGCGTACGAGGGCCAGAGCTCCAGCTTCGGTTTGTGTCCATCAGGTCGGACGCACGCCGGAGCGGGTGCCAGCACGGGAGTGTCGGCCAGACCACTTGTCATCCCCACTTACGACACACAGACGTCTTCTGTGGGTGTGAATCTGTGTTTGTGCACTAAACACACTCCCTCCCCGGCGCTTCGCATCCAATAGCAGGGGAGTGATTTGTGGGGGGGAGTCGGCATTCTTCTGGGTATTTGCTGGCACACTGATACACATGCCATCCTGTTTGCTTTAGCTGGGAGGCTGGCACAGAGGGGTGGAGGGGGGCAGGTGTTGGGCCCAGCAAGGGAGGTGGGGGGGATCACCTCTTAGGATGAGTTGGGGGGGGGGGCAAGGAGGGATGACGACAAGAGGACGAGACGAGGACGAGTCGAGGACGGCAAAGTGCCAGTTTGAGGAGGAATCGGAGGAGAACAAATGGAAGCAGACAGGAGAGAATCTGATTGGCTGAGAGCGAACGACCATCCATTTCCTTCCTTTTTTTTGAGGGGGGGGGTCTTTAGTGATAAATCATGAAGTCTCTGCTCAAGTTAATGTAGAAAGAAGACAAAAAATAAGCCTCTATCTAAACTGTAATTATGCATTTTGTAGTAGCCGTCTCTGAGTAAACAACAGCTGTCTTTGTTTACACTCGGCCGTTTTGACATGACAGAGCAACCACTTGCTGCCAGCTTCATCCCTGATACAACAGACCCTGGATCAGACTTGATCCTGAAACCTCAAGAAAGCCAGCGAAAAGCAGGGGAGAAAAAACCATAAACAAGACATCAGACTCAATCAGTGGCTTCGCCTTCTGCGCTACCGGCAAGACGGCAGTTTTACATGACAAGACACAATATCAACGTAAAGACGGCCAGACCGCCGTCTGGTACCCGCACGCACCAGCGACGAGCGTGGCGAGTCCAATTAGCCGGAGTCGACAGCAGCGACAAATTCGGGCTTACCCCAAAAACGTCAATCTCCCTGTCCTTGGCCAAGGAAATCTCCCTTTGAATCAATCGCAGCTCCTAAGCTCTGAGGACGAGAAGGAAAAAAAAAGGGGGAGAAAGAAGATATTTGAGACGGAGAGCTTTGTGGTCCTTATCCACGTGCTGCAGACTCAGTGACTCTGGAGCCTCTCTGGCACAGAAACGCTTCGCTACATGAAAACTCTGACACTCTTTTTCCCTTCTCAGACTCCGTAATCTCCCCACCCTTCGTCTTCGTCTTCTTCTTGTGCTGCTTCTCTGCAACCGATCGGACTTTCTCACTTGCCGCGTCGGTGCCGCGGACGTCATGTGAAACAGTGGAGTAAAACAGTGCTTTTGTGGTGCGTGAATTACCTTGGGCCCTGGGCCCGGCACAGTAGCGCTTATGGCCACAACTCAATTACGGCAATGTGAATCAGGTGGCGGCCCAGAAAAATCCCCCCACAGCCTGATGCACAAATAAGGGACACAGAGGCGCCTTCATTGCCAAAGCGAGAGGCGAATCTCCAGTGGCGTGTCATCTCCTCATAGGCGAGCAGCTGAACCGTCGCCGGGCAGATGAATAACCCAGGACCTCGCAACACCGACTGCTATTTGTGAATAATGACGTTTTGTTTATGCGAGTTGCATAATTGTCGGACGTCCAATCAGCAAATACGCACTGAAAGAAAGAGAGAGAGAGAGAGAGAGAGAGAGAGAGAGAGAGAGTGAGAGAGACAGAGAGAGAGAGAGAGAGAGAGAGTGAGAGAGACAGAGAGAGAGAGAGAGAGAGAGAGAGACACACACAGCTTTTCGGGACATGTGATAAATGGCACCTTTGTGCCGGCGAGGGCTCGGAAAACGTTTGGCGGGATCACGTCTAACTCGAAACAACTGCTGGAGGATCGACGGCCGGCGGTTCGCGCACACTAAAAAGGCACTTTGTTGGATTTCACGGATTCAGCAGAAACACCAAACTGCAACAATCACAGTCGATCAAATCTGAATAGAAAATTGGTTTGTGTCAGAAGCACTTAAAGGCAGTGAGCTCATCCCGTCCCTCTCTCTCTCTCTCTCTCTCTCTCTCTCTCTTTCTCTCCGAGAGGCGAAAACAGAGAGCGTCTCTCTTTCGAGCATCCTGGCGAGAGGGTCCCTCAAGCTCCTAACAAATTGTGCAACGGTGGAACCGGGACTCGGTTTTCCAAATGCATGTTCAAGAGGAACCGGTGACATTTGAAATAAACCCCGGTCTGTTTTAGAGTTTATTTCACTTCACTTGTCTCGGACGGACAACGAGCTTCTTTCTGCGGGTTAACAAAGAAAGGGAGCGCGCCGTTGGAGAACGGAGGCTTCCTGACGGCTGCTCTTTACAGGGGGTCAGGATATCGCGTACCCTCCTTCCAGGCACGCGTGACCTTACTGAAGCCGGTTTACGGCCAGCGAAGTTATTTCCACGTCCGTTTGCGATCACGGGCTGGTGAATATTGTGGGAAAGCACGTAAATATTCAAACCTTTCTGCCTCCTTTTCAGACCAGCTTCATCCAAACGTTATATAACGGCGCATCGCTGCTATGAGTTGCTACAACAAACAGCAACTCTTCCTCCAAGAACCGACAGCAGCACGCTGTGTGACTTGAAAAGAAGAAACCTGCTCGCACTAACAAAGGAGAAATAACTTTTTTTCCACTCTGGCCGCTAAGTCGGCAGCGTTGGAATCGATCCACAACCTTTTTTCTCGAAGAGAAGAATCAAAACCGGAAGTAATTCACAGCAGCAATCTCAGATAGACGTTACAGTCACAGATTGTGACTTTTTGGGTGTCTCTCAACATGTGTACAGAGTTTGCACTTATTGCTGGTGTTCTCTGCAACACAATCAGAGGCTGCAGTCCCTCAGAAGCACCAAACATGCAGCAAGATAGTCGAAAAGTCTTAAATACTCCATCTTTACTGCTTTGCCTTTCATCAAAGTGAAACTTTTACTTCATTTTGATTCAAATCCACACTGTGCCCTTCGACACAAGCTGTATTCCCAGTATTTTTAGCAGTGAGGGGCTATTTTTCACTGCAGGAAAAAAAATAACCCGGCCCTGTTATGCGGACTAACAATCAGCCAGTGGCTTGTTCTCTGCCAGGGCCCGAGATGACTCCTCTTGTCACTTCCTGTTTTATTGCACGCCCTCACTTCCTCACTTTGTGAATCTGAATGGCTGTGTGCGCTTTATTGGCCCGCCAAACCGAGAGCCGCCTCATGTCTCGAAAGTGGCGCTGAGCTGGAATGTGGGCAGAGTTGATGCACATGCGCGCCTGCAAAAACGTGCGCGCCGACCCCCCCCCCCGGAGGGCCCGCGTTGATGAGAGCGGACAGGAGGAGCCTGAGGTAATCACATCTTTATCCTTGCTGATGGGTGGAAGCAACTGAGTGCAGACACTCACCTTTAACACACATGGACGCACAGGGACAGGATGGGGGCCTCGCTGCTGGAGCCCGGCCAGAAAAGTCCATCTGCTTTTCAAATGGAGCCCAATTTACCTCTCAGAGAGAGAGAGAGAGAGAGAGCGAGAAAAAACCCCACCAACCATGGACAGCTCACAGGCTGATCGTGCAGATCGCGTGAAACGCCATCACTGCAGCGTCACCCGGTCCTCACCGCGCCTCCTCCTTCGACCAGTTCAGACGCGCCCCGGGACGTTCGCCGCCACGCCGTGACGGCGGCGGCGGACAATCCCGCCGCAGATTCGGGACGCGGGCGTGATCAGCAGCCTCCCAGCGTGTGCTCGCTCAGGAATGGCCGCCCCGTGGCAAGAGTCATGAGCTCATATTAAAACGGACACAATGTGTTGTTTTAACTCGGCTCTCCTATAAAATTCCACCGGCGGCGTACGTGCGCGTGCACACACACACACACAGGGACAAAGACACGCACGCACAGTTATAAAATATAACCCCCCCCACTCGCTTCTCAAGGCTGTGACGCTCAGCGGTGGAAAGCCCCCTTCAGTGACACAGAAATCACATAACCTCTCCTGACATAGTGGGACAGCACTCCCAATGGAAAGACGCAGATTCACACATGCTGAGCGGCGGCCAAGGCTCCAGACTGCCATTGTCCTTCAAAGTCATCCAAAGAAAACAATGAGGAGGGTCACGCGAGGCCCCCAGTGGACGGGCAAACAACCAGAGAGAGAGAGAGAGAGAGAGAGAGAGCGAGAAAGAGAGACAGAGAGGGAGAGAGAGAGAGAGATTCACCGAGTCAGAGAAAAGAGGAAATGAGCGAGAGACGGAGGGATTGAGGGAAACTAATCCACTGTGACAGTGTTATATGGAACACCAAGTGCAAAATATGATCATCTGGGGACAGGTGAATTCCACCGACGTTCAATCATTCAGCAGCAATCTGACACCGTTTGGATGGAAAGAAAAAAAAAACCCCGTCAGCTCGGTGATGTAGGGAATGAAAACACGCGCATGTAAAGCGAGGACGTAAATCATCCCGCCGCCAGGTTTCGGGGAATTCTACTTGCGATGACAACGCGGCCAGAACGCATCCATCCAGCTTTTGGGGGGGGAAGGTTGAGGACCGTCCATCGAGCGCTCCGCGGCGACCAAACGAACGGTTGACATCGCAGCGACGAAATGACAGCGACTGGAAAAGGTCGTCTTTATGGGCGCAATGATCTCGGTGAACGCCGCACTGGTTAAAGGCCAAAAAAAAAAGGGGGGGGGATGTCGGAGTCATCGATGGAGGCGATGTTAAGCGTTCATTAGTGCCGAGTGACCCTTGTTATAAAACCATCTTGGTTGTCATCATTCATCTGGCAGAAAATGCGAGGCCTGTTGATTCAGACTCGCCGCGTCGACAATAGGCGGTCCACAAAGGGGCTGGGAAGGCGCAGTCGCCCCCCCCCCTCCCCGCTGGTCTTTCATATGCTAATGAGGGAACTGTTTGGGGTTTACTGGCCTGGTTGGAAATGATTTAGGGCGACACCGGTGCTCGGGGGCCTTTATGTCCGGGCCGGCCGTGGGGGGCTGGGGGGGGCTCATATATCACCGTGATCATTAATCAATTAGCGTCTCCGAGCCACCTGTCGGACACATCGCCGCACAAAACATTCTTGCCCTTGGGCAGTTGCTAGACGATGATCATCAGGAGCACCGCGATTACCTTCCACCACCCCCCCCCAACTCCCCCCCTTCGCCGTGACACCCGCTTCCCCACCCTTTTATGTTAATCCCCCGATGTGTTACATAATCACACCCAAACGCTGTTCTCAAGGGCGTCGCATGGAAGTGGAGGCTGCCACCACAGGTTCTTTCATGCCCCCCCCCCCGATTGATTTGAACAGTAAGTTTGTTTTTGTTTTCCTTTAAACATGCATTTTCTTCCAGCTGTCAGCGGCAGAAGAAGGCCGAGAGGAATTGACGCCGACCTTGAAGGGGAATCGATGCGCCGGCGGCCATTCAAAAGTGCTGAATGCACACCGAGGACGCCCCCCCCCCCACCCCGTTGTTTCAAATGCGACCGCCTCCGGTGGGCGTATCGACGGCCGTTTGCTATTGATGACGTGTCACACCGCCGAATGCGTTCGGGACGGAGAGGTCCGGGCCCGTCCGGGTCGTTTTCAGTCCGGAAAAAAAGAAGCGGCTTCGCCCCGACGAGCCCGCCGTGGCGAACCGAAGCGCCGGCGCACAGTGGCTCTCTGATTAACTGTTCCCTCACCGCACGGCTGGCTTCAAACGCACCCACCCAGGATCTGAGGAGGGCTTTTTTTTCGGTAATGGAAAACCGGGCGAGACAGAAAAAAAAGGGTGGGGGGGGGTGGGGGGGCAGAGAGGTCGATTTTTCTTGGTCTGGCTTGTTTCAAAACTCCATCAGCTTTGTGATCTCGCGGAGCCACTTTAGAGCCTCCTGCGGTCGCAGTGACGGCGGCTGCAGGGGCGTCCTCCTCCGCGGCGGCTCCCTGCTCCTCCACTGCCAATTGGACTCCTTTCTCCCAGGAGACTTGTATGCAAATTTGACTCCTTCCGCAAACTGCCGCTCCCACCAACCCCACAAAACCCTTCACATTTTTCAAACATTCTTTTTTTTTTTGTTATTTGGAACAAATTCTTAAAAGCAGCAGAGGAGATAAGTGGCACTAAAATTAGAGCTTAATCCGCCAACCCTTCAATGTTGGGGACATGGAGAAAGTAGATTTGTCAAGCTTTGATTTAGCAGCATTCTTTCATTATAAAAGTAGCACTCTTCACGCAGCTTAGCGGTACGAAATGGCTCAATCAGTCTCATGTGGAACATCGAAATGTGGGGTTGTGGGGTGGGGGGTGGGGCGAGGGGTCTATCTGGTGAAGAAAAAGCCCCGGCATCCTGCGGGAGTGCCGATTGTGTTGCCGTCGCTGCTCTTCGTACCTGCGCAGCGCGCCGACTCCGAGTGTTACCTTTGGAAAAATGAAAGTCGCCATCTGCTTATAAAGGCTGCAAACACAAGAGCTGTTTCACTCAGGGAGGGGGGGGTTGTGGAAAATCTGGGCCACTGTGTTGGGTGTGTAAAAGTGTGTAACACTGGGCTCAGCACTGGAGACTTAGCTTTTTTTTCCCCCCCTCTCACTCTCTCTCTCTCTCTTTTCCCTTTTTTGTCTCTTAAATCCGACCAGCTCAGGCAAGGAGCCAGCGACCAACATTATCAGGTGGATTTTGAAAAGAACAAAAGCTCCTCTGCGATTCTTTCTACCGCTCGGCGAGAAAAGGAACAGAAACCCCCATCCAGAACAGATACTGGCTCTGTGTGTTTGAGATTGCGTGTGCATGCGCGTAAGCCTGTTGTCCTTGGTATTTCCACCGAAAATCGTTCCTTCCTTGAGATTATTTCCACGATAATCTCGCACTTCTTCCTTTATTTACTTATCTCCTCCGCGCGGCCGTAAAGAGCGGCTGTGATATTAGAAGCGGAAAGGTCAGAAGCGGAGCCGAGGAGAGCCTATCCGCTCGCATCTCTCGGTATCTAATCGTAGGTGTATTTCAAAGGCCAAACAATATAAGCTGGGGAGATAAATCTGGAAGGGAGAAAAACACCTCGCACTTGACTGCGAACGAGGAAAGCGCATCACCGTGTTGTCTGGTATCTATCGGCGGGGCCAGAGTTGGAGGAGTGCGGCCCCCGGGCAGATAAAAGCTATCCGGAGGGCACCGAG
The DNA here is from genome assembly GCA_032164315.1 of Malacoctenus gilli. Lineage (NCBI taxonomy): Eukaryota > Metazoa > Chordata > Actinopteri > Blenniiformes > Labrisomidae > Malacoctenus > Malacoctenus gilli. Next base: position 11,154,891 of record JASSRZ010000086.1, on the reverse strand, counting down.
GCAGCGGGGAGGAGGTAGAGGAGGAGGAGGAGGAGGAGGAGGCTGATGGGCAAGAGGGCAACGGCTCGACCTCCCCGGGGTCAAGAGGTGATTCGCGACATTCATCATAGCCCGACGCGGCGAGCCGCTAAATGAGAGCCCGGCGAGGTTGTCCGAGGAGACGCGGCCACGCCGCAGCGTCCAAGTCCGGCGAGGGGCCCCAGGGCCCCGGCTACTGGCAACCAGATGCCTCCTGTTTATGACAGAGACAAATACTCGAATCCCTAAGTGGAAAAACATGCCACGCTGGCACACGGTAGCGGCAGCGAAACATTACATCATTTGACGATTTAATGAGCGCAGTCTGGATCCGATCAGAAGTTTAAATACCTGCCAATGCCAATATAAAGACTTTTATTTCATGCTTCATGGGAGAAGTCAAAGAATAACTTTCACTTGATAGGGCAACGGCGGTGGGAGTAGGACGGGGGCTGTGGTTACGTCGGGGAGGGGGGGAGGGAGGCTGGATGCCACGCAAGGTATCCGACGAGACAGAATCCGAGAAACCGCGGTGACATTCACGCCGAGAGACATCACAAAGAAGCGATTGACGGCCGGGGACAGATTTGGAGTGGGCTCTTCAGACGACAAGCCGCCCCCGGGAGCGGCCGGCCCCGACAGCGTCTCTCCTAAGACACCCCGGCGTCTCGGCATTGTCCGAGCGCCGCGGACAAGTGGACAAAAGCCCCCCGAGTGGGCACGGCGGGCCAGGGGCCAGGCGGAGATGAAAACGCGGCGTTGTGCAGCGGGACAATCAAGACGCGCTCTCCCGGCACACATCCATCAAGCGGAGATGGGAGGTGGCCGTTAATCTGGCAAATAAAACAAACACAGCCCTCTTGTTACACGTTTCATAACTACCGCATGGGCAGAGAGTCCACAATGATGCCAGTGAAGATGAAATGTAGACATAACACGAATTAGAGTCGCTATCTCGTTTTCAGAGCCCACGCCTCCGACGCACAGAGAAAATTAGCAATTCTAAATTGCTAAATAAACATAAAATCCCCCCCCACACACACACAAACACACTTTCTCCAAATCCGTCTATGTGCTCAACGTGACAGTGAAAGTAAGTGGAAGTTACCCATAAAAAACGCTAAGCCACTTCGAAGTGTTTCCACGGTGCTCCTCCTGCATTCATGTCACACAGAGAACATCCCAGCGTTGGCTCTTCGTGTTGAGAACGTTCGCACGAGTCTCCTGAGGACAAACCACAGACCGCTGAACACCCACAGAGGAGCAGGCGTGCAGACGCTGATGCGAAAACTCGACTTTTTCTGGGGGGGGGGGGGGGGGGTGGGCTGGTGTCAATTAACCAGCACGGAGTGCTGCGTCACCGGGCAGTGGCGGACCCGAATGTGGTACAACGGAAGCAGCGAGGAGGCCGGATAGGATCAGTCGGGTTTGCCGCTCGTTCCCAAAACTTTCCCCGCAGAGCTTAAAAATACAAAAAAAAGCAGCGAACGCCCGCGAAGCTCACGGCGTCGTCCCACCGACCCACAATGAAGACGCGTGAAACAGGAGAAGGCTGCTGAAGCTACAGAATAAACAGAAAGATTTCTGTTGTTCTTATAGTTGTTTATCTTCAACGGCGTTCGACAAAACCTTAAACAAACACGATACAACGAAACACAAATGGTTTCATGGAGTCCCAGAATGTCCAGATGGTCAACAAACACTTCTTCCTTCACTTATTTTTGTCCCAGGATGAACCTAAACAAGCCATAAGCGAAGCAACTGTTTCCAATCGCTGGTTGTCAATAATGACATCCTGAAAGCAACATTTTGGGCAACACTGACACGAGCACGCAGGCTGAGACAGGACCAAACCTACAGAAACCCAAATGAAAAACGATCTCCGAGTAAATGCAAGGGATCGACTGACACGGCTCAGTCAAGGGACGCTCAAGAAAATCGACGAATCAAAACAAACAAAGCTCAAGAAAAATCAAATGTTGTACACGCTTCCTCCCGTACGACGGTTGCTCCTCCGGCCAAGTGCCGAAAGAAGCTGATTACCAAGGCAAACATAGGGATTTACCTCCGGTTAAAAAAACTGAAGCTGAAGAAAAAAGCCTCTTTCCACCACTGTTTGCCTTCCCGACTTTAGTCCTCGCTTCTGTGGTTGTGCCGATTGTTGTGCTGTATTTCAGGACCTCCGTCACTTTGAGTCTCGTCCGAGGCCTCAAACCTGCAAAACACCGACTTGTTTCCCTCTCTTTCACTTGCAGACTTTATTCACGTTATCAACAACAGCCCAGCATCCCCCCTCAATGATACTGAGAGGGTCTTTTAAACAAAAAAGCCAAAAAGAGCGGGAAAAACACATTAGCATCAATGAGAAGGAGGGTGGAGGTTGCGGCGCAGTTAAAGAGACATCTGCAGAGCGCCATCTTTTATGCATTACATAAAGCTCGCGCTCATTCTGCTCCTTGCCAATCATTTGTTTATCACAATCTATTATGCTGCTTTAAACACCGCGGCATATTATTTAACACACATAATGACATTGTGAGTGAGTGAACTGGAAGGCTCGGGGAGCAAACGAGCAACAGCTGGGGCCTTTTTCTTCCTTTTTTTTTTTGAATTGATGTCTCCCAAACAAGCCGCTCTGCGTTGTTGTGTCTCCAGAGCGCAGGTGAGATCACCGCCGCCGCGTCTTGGCCGAAAAGTGAATTTGGGCGAAAGGGAAATATTTAGACGGCGTCTAAACTTCTCCCGCCACAGGAGATCCTCGCGGTGTGTGTGTGTGTGTGTGTGTGTGTGTGTCGCTGGCGCGGAGCTAAACAGTGTGGACCACAAGAGTGTCGGAGGGATACGAAGGATCACCGCGCCGCCACCGTGGAAGTTCTGGGATTGGCGGCGTAAGAAATGAGATTAGCTGAAAATTTGCCCCACTTGTGAGCGAAAAGCTTTGTGTTTTGATTTCAAAGTAAATATTATAAACCAAAAGAAATGGGCTCATGAAATAAGTTTCAAAAAGTCGCAGTTTCAACTGAAGAAGGGCGATTTTTAGCCGCCAAGTCTCCAATCTCCATGGCAACGCGACTGGTCAGCTAACTAACTGAAGGAAAACTGCTCAGACTGCTGTAAACACTCGGTTTGAGACAACCGGGACTCTCCCGTCATTTCGCCGCTGAACACTGCGACTTCATCCGTTCCATTTTTTCCGTCATCCGCGGATATCGCTGACAGCTGCTCCGGCGGCGTGTTTTTCGATGCCGCTTGGCATTCGGGAAACGATCGCTCCGAAAAAAAACCCGGCAATAAACAACAACAGTGCATCTGTTTTTGAACGCCGTGAGAGTCCAACTTCGCGCTTTGTCTGCGCTGTCACGTGCGTGCGACGATTACCGCCTCCCCATTACGCGACTACAAACTATCACTGCCGACTATCAACAAAATGTCGTGACAGCGCTGCGCAGAAAAAAAAAAGCGCAGAAATTTATCACACACTCGGTGCTAAATGACATCTGGGACCGAACACACAACTGTGGACCGAACCCAGCCAACGTGTGAATTGGCGGCTGGCACCAACTCCAGCAGGCGGCGGAGGCGCAGACAAACTGGGGGGGGGGGGGCTGATGTGTACAAATGAGGGCTTCGGCAGAAATCGCGCTGGAACAGAGCGGAGCGACTCGGCGAAGCCTCCTGGAACACCGTCAACACATTTCACACACGCGGGGGCCTGGGAACAACACGCTTGGGGCTTCCACCTTCATTTAGATGAAAATGGACCTCCTCGAGAGGAAATAAAGCCATTTTTAACTGGGGGGGGGGGGGGGGGGGGGGGGGGGGGGGGGGGGGGGGGGGGGGGGGGGGGGGGGGGGGGGGGGGGGGGG
>JASSRZ010000086.1:11127588-11141158 GCA_032164315.1 Malacoctenus gilli | reverse complement strand
CCCCCCCCCCCCCCCCCCCCCCCCCCCCCCCCCCCCCCCCCCCCCCCCCCCCCCCCCCCCCCCCCCCCCCCCCGTTGAACGCTAAAAGTATGCGCTGGTGGAAGTAGCTGCTGTCATAACAGAACGGTTGAAGAGATGGAGCTGTCTGATTTCACTGCCTTCTGACAGGTGGAACCGAGGCCTGGCATGCATGTGCATCGCATGTGTTCACGCAGCCCGAATGAACTCAAACGCTGTTCACTTGACTGCAGAGGGGCGGGGGGGGGTTCGTATTGCTGTGCAGCGAGCTTCCTCTCTATAGCGGTGGGACGGCGAGGCCTCCAGGGTCTCCTTCGCGTCCCCCTGTTTGTTTCAGGTGTACACTGGAAGCCACTGGAGCCGAAGCTGCTCGGCTGCAATTCAGTGTGTATACAACGATCACGACATGCCAAGCACGGCGGAAAAAGCCATGTGATGCACGTTCCAGTTAATCCTTCACATCGGGGCCTCCTGTATTCAAGGAAACTGCTGAACTGTACGGCCCGAAACAGCAGCTTGGAAGACACGTGCACTAATTTGAGTCAAAGTAGTCTGCAGACAGAAAATCTGAATTCGGACACGCTTGTGAGATCCGAAGAGTGACAGAGGAGGCTGAGAATGGCGTGAAGGATTAGGCCCAGTATGCAAATTGCACTTTTTAGTTTGAAGAATATTTACTTCAGAATGGAAGCGCATCAGGACCCAAAAACTCATCCAGCCATCCTTCCCACCCGCTTAATCCACATGGGGTTGCGGAGGCAATATGGAAAGAGGAGAAGCCCAGACATTCAAGCCCCCCCCCCCCCCGCAACTTCCTGCAGCACTCTTTAGGGGGGGCGCCACGCCACTCCCAGGCCAACTGTCCCTGCAGCGAGACAGCAGCAGGGCGAGCATCCAGCGGAGCTGGAAAAATTGCAATGCGATTCAGTTTGACTCTTCGAGTTAAATCACTTCTTCTGTGGCGTTTCTGCCGGTGCTGCAGAAACTCGTCGCCTGTTTAACTTCATTCTTGAGCGGAGCTGAGCTGATAACTGGCCGTGGCCTTTAATGCAGCCATAAAAGTGGTGTCGCGTTTCTTTTCCTGCGCTTTCGGACCCGCTCCGAGATGCTCCCACAAAGCTTCGCAGGGCTTTTCCTAATCCCCATCCCTCTGTTCCATTAACCAACATAAACTGGTCCCAGTAGGTGGTTATTGTTACGTGGCTACAGTGGATTGTAGCGCTTGTGTTTCTTTTTAACAAGGCACCTGGTGAGCCCCCTCAGCAGGTGTTCAGTTTCCACCTCCAAATGTTGCCTTACCATCGACTGTCCAGTGCGAAAGTGCAACGGTGGCAACACCAGCCCGCCCGGTCAATGCTTCATCCCCCCCCTACAACGGGGGCCACATACCACATGTCACGTCCCGCTTCACAGAGAGAAAGAAAAGGGCGACAGAGACCGAGGGGCCCTCCCCTCTGTTCAGGGTGTCATCGTCACCCGGGAGAAACATTTCCAGTTTCCCCCGAATGTCAGCCGGCAATGACGGTGCGACGTCTGGAGCCCGGCGGCAACATGAGCGCTCAGAGGGCCTGACGTCAGGATGGGCAGAGGCCTCGCAGCCTTCGCTTTGGCGCTCGGGCCGAATCTGAAACCTGGTACAAGGAGCTGGAGCACCAGGACGGTGCCAAGGCTTGATGGTCAATCACCATCCACCCAGTGCATTACTTTTAATACGCCCTGGCTCCTGCAGGCAGCCTTAAACCAAATATTTATTTGGAACGCCAACCTGCCAGCCGTGTATCACTTTGCAGCCCTCGTTTATTAGCTTGTCAGAGTGTAACGAAGAAACCATCCAGCAGCCGCCACGAAAAGCACTTCAGGCTGAGGCTCGAGGACTCTTGATAAAGGAGCCCGCTCTCGCTGTGACACAATGTGGGCTGAACATACTCGAGCACCCAAACGCAGCGTTCGCACCAGAAGCTGGATGTGCCACTCGTGCTGTGAAGTGTTTCTGGACAGGCGCGCTGAAAGGCCGCGCGGCTCTCGCGTCGGTTGACTTCATGGCGCGAGACTGTGAAGAGGGAACGTGCGAGGGGAAGAAAGTGAGCGCAGATGAGATGGTATCAGACGCATGGAAACAGTTAGGCGAGCCTCAAAGCCTCTTTTGAACTGCGAATGGCTGTTAAGAGGCAGCTTTTACTCGAGACACGTTCAAATAACATGCCACCAACATGCAGCGCGAGTGCCAGAACAGACGTTTCCACCCGCGCCACCACAGTCAGACTCGGAGAAAGTCCTGCGAGCCTGCTTAAGTCGCCGATCTCACCTGTGAGGGGGGAAAAAAACAAAACATTATACAGTTTAATTTTCTCTTTCTCATTTTTTCCCCTCCTGGCGAAGAAAGAAAAAAAAAAGGCGCAGATTTTTTTTCAGCGCTCTGACAGGCGAGCCTTTCGCAGGATTTAGTCCATCTGAAAACATGTGGTAAGCCTTGTGGAATGTTTCAAATGATTCCCAGATGTGGGCCGCAGACAGGTTTAACCCATTCTTTTCCCGCTCAGCGGCATGAGAGGAGCGCGATGGAGGCCTTTCGCGGGAGAAAGTTTTGCGCAGACTGCGCCGAACTTTTATCCCTTTTCCGTCCATTTTTGTTACTTTCAAAGCATTAGGGCTCACTGGACTGTGGCTTAATGTAATTTGCTGCGAAGCTAAAAATGGAAGTTCTCTTATGCTGCATTACCCAAGAAGAAAGAATGCGAGAGTGCGGCTTTTTCCAGATGACTCAGCAATAGCAGGGACCTGCCAAAAGAAAAAAAGGCAACGAAAAAACACCTTCGTGAAGGACGATCCAGATTCCCGACGCGCTTCACTCCGCAACGCATTGTCCAACACGGGAAACCTGCACAACGTCTCTCAAGTATCAACTCCCGAGCACTCAAAGATCCTGCTGAGCTCTGCCAACTGCATATAAAAGCAATACGAGCGTGCAAAACGTGCCGCTTAAACTCCATCGCCATTGTTTACGTGGGATGATTGAGCTGGGACTCCTTGCCGCTGGATTGCGCTGTGACGGACATTGTTGTTGTAGCAACACTCCCAAAGATGGCGGTTTCGGTGGGATGGGGAGGGAGGCGGCAGGAGAGCCAGACGACTAAAACGGGGTGGAGAGAGGGAGCTGCTTGATATCCTATGAGCAACAAACTCAAGTGACCCTGTTCCTCGGTCTCCCGCTCTATCTCCAGCGCCAATGTGTTCCCTCCCTCCCTCCTTCCCTCCCTCCCTCCCTCTTTCTCTCTCTCCTTCCCTCTGTACTTCCCCCTTCTCTCACCAGCCTAGCCAACTGTGAAGCAGTTGTCCAACACGCCCGTCAGCCTGCCAGCCAGCATGCTGGACTGAGTCCCATTATATACAATCATAACAGACAGAAAGGGTACATGCAGACAACTGATAGAACGGTGCTGGAATCGAGGGCACTGCAGAATGGCAGGCAGTCACTCTGGAAGAAAGCGAGGTGAGCGGCGAGAGGCAGAGCGGTGGAGGGAGCAGCCTGGCGTTCGGAGGCTCTTCGTGGGACACCATAGGCCATGTGAGGCCAGAGCGGGCTGGGAAAGATTGTTACCGCTTTAAGCTTCCACATGCGAATGCACCGCAACCAAAGCCCACCCCCCCCCCTCTTCCCCTCTCTCCCCCTCTTTTTCTCTCTTGCCTCCCTCCCACACGACTCCCCAAGGAAAGACCAGTGTTTTAAAAGAATCACAAATAATTGCCAAGTCCAAATTCTGCTTTTTATTTCTGAAAAAGTGAAAACTGCTTTCCCTTCTCCAGCCATGCTCCAAGGCCTCGTTCCTGCACTCAGCCATTAAAACAAAGCAGGTTTCATACTTTCCCCCCCCTAAAATAAAGCAGGCTGAATCCACAACTTGGTCACATTTGTGTAAACCCATCGTTTTATCTCCTGCCCTCCTGGGTCGCTCTCCCCCGTGACACACTTCGCAGCAGAAAAGCATTGGACGCAAGCTGCTCGGTGTCAATAACGGTCTCTTTGAATTCGAGGCCAAGATATTGTTTAACATTTAAAGGAGGGATTTTAGCTCCAAACATTGATGCAACCCACAAGTCTGTGCATGAAACATGACGCCTGAGCTCAAGGTTGATTCAATTAGATAAGCAGAGGGAACGGAGGCCGGAGGAAGCGGCTAGCCTGGCGAACCTCAAAGCTCAAAAATATACCTCTCAGCGCCTCTTGGGCTCGCTGGTTAACGCGTTCTTCTTGGTAGGCTCACGTAAATGGAAGGTTGTCAGACAATCAGCATGAAACTCCAGGAGACCCTGACAGACCATCTGTTAATGTCAAGGTTAAACAAATCAGATACAAACCGGTTAGCTGCTAAAAGGGCCGGGAGGCGGTGGGTCCCTTCGCTTCCTCCTCGGTTCGAGCTCAACACCTTCATTCAGTTTGGTTCGCTTAACCCTCCAAGGAAGAAGACAACGTGTCTCTCTCATCGTCTAGGAAGAAGTAATCGGAAGCGACGTCCACCACCTGCCATTGGTCCACCACTCCAACATAAATGGGACTGTACACAGATCGTAAATGCTAAACGCTATGAATTAACTTTTTATGAATGCATCAGCCAGTAAACCGCGGTCGTCAACGTGCTGTCTGTGTTTTCAATAATCCGCACAGTGACAATAATGAGATTTGTGCGGCAAATTGATGTGCAGCTTGTCATGATTGATTCAGGGCAGGCCCATTTCCAGCAGGCATGCAGATTTATAGGGTTCGAGCTGGTAGCGCGATAATAAAATTACAGTTTTATGTCCCTGCCTCTTTAGCGGCTCTGCCAGACTGGCACGTCTGGTCCTAATGTCGAGGCGAGCGACGTGAATGTGACATCCTCGCCCGACTGACCACCTGGCAGCCTCTGTTTGCACAGCGTCTTTATAACCACACATCGGGTTGTGCCGCGCGCCCTCCTGCCGCGACTTCCATTTTGGAGCATCGGGGTGCCGGTCGCCAACATGTTCCCCTTCCCAGCATCTCATCAGAGGAAGCCCAGAGAGTATGTCCCTTTAATTAGACCGCCCGTGAAAATAATGGCGCATTAATGACATTTCTATGGGGGCCAATGAGCTGGAACAACAGAGGAAAGACTAAATCACAAATCAATTCCAACAAATGTAATTAAGGCTTAATTAGCCTCCAGGGTGTCACTGTAATGCCATGGAGGGGATGATGATGGTGAGGAAGAAAGGACGAGGGGGAAAAAAGCAGTGAAACAGAAATTGAGAGAATGTAAGATCATCACGGGTCACCTGGAACAAGACGTGCGCAATTTGTTGAGGTTCGAAGCTCCGTCAGCTCCTGCGCAGTTGCGCGGGAATCGTCCGCATTCATCATCGCGCTTCGACTTTATAACGTTATTTAACGCTCGCTCTGTGTTGATTAAAGTCAGAAGAAACGCGAGCTTCTGCGTGCTAAAATTTGTGGCTCTTGGCGCGTGCCGAGGCGGTTTTAAAGGGGAGGGCTGATTTAAAGGCAACACTTCCAGTGTGGAGCCACACAGCCAGCTCTGGGTAGAGAAGTGCTAATTCTCTATAAAAACAGCAGCATGTACGGTTAAGCCCAGCAACATTCTGGTGTTAAAAAAGAAAGGGAGGAGGGGGGAGGGAGAGAGGGAGAGAGAGAAAGAAAACAACAGAGACGAGGGGGGAGAGAAAGAAATGCAAAACCGCAGGGAGGCTTGGAGAGGACCAGCCGGCCTCGCTGGATGCCACATCACACAAACACACGCGCTCGCGCCAATAAATGAGCTTCATAAACTGCAATTAAAACCCTGGGCACTAATTTAGTGGAAATGGCAGCCTGTAAAAAGCAGGGAGTGTTAGGGGGAGGGAGGGAGGGAGGGAGGGAGGCAGAGGAGGGGAGAGGTGCAAGTTTCTGGGTTTCCACAAAGGTGATTTCTTTCACCCCCTCCTCCTTTTTTTTTTGATGCAAAACATACTCGAACATTTTTTCCCAGCCTGCACCACACACATACAAAAACAAGGCCGCAGTGAATTACTGCTTTTCATTGCATGAACTTACAGAACGCACACATGGTGTGAATCCTGGTGCATTATATCTGTACTTGACAGCAGCAGAGACGGATGAATATCAAGAAAAAACACAGAAGATACTCTCTCGCTCTTACACGTGCATTCACTCCGTCCACCCCCCCCCACACATTTCCTCCTGCAGCTGGACAGGGAGGCTGGCAGCTCCGTTTGTCATATCGGAGGTGCTGGGGGTGGACTGGTGGACACGGCTGATGGAAGACATCTGCCTCGGCTGCCTGTCTGTCAGGGTCCAAAGACTGCAGAATGAGGTGTGAGCAATATGGCCGAACAGGACCACACACACACACACACACACACACACACACACACACACACACACGCACGCACACACACGCACGCACACACACACACACACACACTCCAAAAGAAAATCAAGCGAAAACACACAGATCAGCCGTAACATTAATAACAGATAATGTGATTGTGTCTTTGTTTCCTGGTGTCTCGGAGAGGGTGGGGTTTATTTCTCAACTGTTTATTCTCAAAGTTGAAGCAAGAAAAATAGACAAGCTTGAGAATTTGAGTGAGTTTGACATTAAATTGTGACTGCTTGATTAATGAGCAGCGGCTGGTGGGTGGGTTCTTTTTTTTGCAGATGATGTCTGCAAATGATGTTGTCCTTTTGGCTCCTTTGTTTGAGACACGACTTGAAAACAGTTCATGCTGATTTAACAGCAGTTGGGTCGCGGCTCATCCAATTCTTGTGGTTTTGACATGGAAAAGACGGCAAGTACAAGTATCTTAAGCTGCGTTTACAGTCACTGTCCTGAACTGTTGTGATTAAAAGAATGAATTATGGGCAACAAAGACTCATCGATACAAGTGGTCTCATTGATGCAAGGCTGCATGTTGTCACAGAGAGCCACTCTCTGCTTTGACGGATCAGAGCTACAAGGGAAGTATCAGCAAGAAGGAGTGATGCAGAGCGTAGCCAGGGGGTTATAATGTTATGGTTGTGTGTCAAATGTAGATGTAAAAAGACCCTCGGAGAGAGCTGAAGAACCAGCGCCATAAACACATTTCACTCCCACTACCTCAGCAGATAACTCAGTCTAAACTGTCAAGTGACATACTTGATATGCTTGTCAGGCGTGTGTGCGTATCTCGCGGCAGGCACGGCTGTAATTGGGAACGAGTGGTAATGTCTCGCAACGCGGTGCAACTCTGTCCGATAATGTCGTAAACGGCTCCGGTTGCCGCGGCGCCCGGCGACAATGAAACATCAGAGGCTTGGAAAAAAACAGCGCGAGCCGAGCGGGCGCTGCGTGTGAATTCCTTGTAAAGCGGCGGTGGCCATTGCCGCTCACAGGATGGGTGTATTCAACACCTCTTCCTGGTTAAGATTACTGCCGAGTATCTTCTGACCTTGAGCTGGCTCGTCTTCCTTTCCTCCAAGACTGATCGTAAGCCGGAGGTGTGAATCCTTTTTTCCTGGAACCTGCATCGTCACCTTAGTGCAGCGCCGGTTTCGCCATTAAAAAGCTCCCAAATCAGGCCTAAAGCTGCACATGTAGGAGGAAAAAGCAGAAGTCGGAAAATGTACGAAGACCTTGGACCAAATGGGAGCTTTGAGGCTCACGGCTGCTGCGTGCAGGACAATGCGCACGCCAGTGTTGGGCCAAATGCACCCCTAGAAGCAAGCATTGTGAGCCCTGTGCCATGTTGCCTATTTTAATTGCTTATTGATCTGAGTGTCATGCTGGGACACAAACAGGGGAAACAACGGAGGAAAACCTGGAAGTGATGAGAATCGAGGGATGTAATGCATGGCTGGGCCGGAGACCGTCTCAGAGGGGGGGCCGGCGTGAAGTGAACTCTGCTGGAGAGTAAATAAAAAGGGATTTTTAACAGCCCACCAGCGCCGCCTCACAGGAGGGGGCTCCTGGTTGTTTTTTTTTTCTTTTTACAGGCGAGACTTTTCGTGTGTGTGTCTCTCGCGGAGTTCCTCCAAAGTTAAATTAGTGAGAAATGGAAGAGAGGTGAACTCGGTTTGTCGCGATCGAGCAGACCTGGGTGAAAGAGAAAAACAACTGTGTGCGTGGGGGCGGAAGTTTGAGGTTGAAGCTTTTTATCACCACCCAAATCCTCAGCTTGATCTCTGTCGGGCTTCCTGTTGAAGTCAATGTGATAGTAGTGTGCCCTCAAAGCCCGGGTGCAACGGCAGAAACAGACAGTTCGAGCAAAACACCGCGACTTCAGGAGCAAACTTGAAACTGATCACTGAAATACAAGGAAAAGAAAAGCTCACGCTCAGCGCTCTCAAGAGCAAATTACTGCAGGGAATGAAAGATGACAGAGAAATATGAGACACGTATTAAAAACACAAGTTAGTATATGTTACAAGTTAGCTTTAGTCCTGTGGTATTGACTCGGTGTCACAGTGACTCACTGCATGCAGGCACGCAAATAGGAAACGATACCCGCACATGATGACCGCTAGGATCAGATGTTGCTCGTCTGTGACTGCCGCTGCCTTTCCCAGGGCCAGACTGTGCAGAGATGGGCAGAGACAGGCAGCGAAGAGTGACCGTACCCCACCCCCCCTCCTCAAACGTCCCCCGCGCGATCAACGAGGAACCTGCGACTGATCTGATCCAAACGAGGCGGAGAGGGAAAACTCCTTCCCTTGATGTCAAAACGAGGGAGAGAAAACACAAAAGAAAACACTGGAGCTACCAAATAACCACAGCAGGATGACGCTAATCTTGCATGGAGGCGCCGCCAGCTGAAACAAAGCAGTTGGAACCGAAACTGATGAGTTACAGGACAGTTTTGTCTTCGGATCCGATTTCAAGACGACTAATATTTTGACATCGCTATGGATACCGACATGTTGATTTAGACGTTGTTCTTGTGTATTTAGAGTTGGAACATCACTGAAAACACACACAGGTACAAGGAATCAAATCTTTAAAAAGACGAAACCAAACAATTTGGCCTTTTATGGTGGTTTTCTTTCACACAATGTGTCTTGCTTCTGCTAAACAACCTCAAAGTAATTCACAAAAGCAGCCGCCTTGCTTTTCCTGTTGTCTCTGCCAGTTACCGTGCGGTTTGTCTGTCAGAGTGGAGGAAAGAGGAAGTGCCGTCTTCTCGACTCACCATGTTTTCATGAAAACGATGCAGTAACATGCCGGGAAACCATGTCAGAAAGCAAGTTAATGGCACAGTTTCATCAGAACTCCCTCCACGATGCACACTGCGCCACGAAAAATGTTACACACGAAGCTTCTCTGCAATAACATGAATCATCTCAGCATAACATGAAGCTTTTTAAAATCTCACTTTGTTAAAATCAATTCTGCAAAACTGGGTAAAATAAATGAACGCTGAAGTTGATCTGTTGGCATCACCAGAAGGGCGGTGGTGCAGTTGGATGGATAGACATGAGGTGAGGGTCTCATCAGACCATGTTTCCTTGTAATCCACCGCCCGCCTGACCTGCAGCTGATGAGCGAGCGCAGTTTAATAAGGGCGAACTGCGCGGCGCCGGCGCCGGGAGGAGGCAGTGAAAACAGTGCGGGATTATCACGCCCAGCGCCGGGCGCAGCGGAGCCGGAGCGCCAGGCGTGACCGCCGCATCCAGGGACGGCCAGATGTGTTTGGAGCTCGGTGGCAGGCGGCGGGATTAAGGTCGCACTGTCCCGCTTGGACGCGGGCCAGGAGCTACATGATGCTAATGGGCTGGCACTGCCAGGCAGGGGGAAGGCATAGGTAGGCTGGCAGCTGTCGACGCCAGGCTTTTATGTTTGGGCCTGACTCCCCCTCCCCCTCTCCCCTTCGCAGGGCCTCCCCCTTCAAGCCCTGAAGAGGAATCTTCCCTCCACACGAGCAGAGAAAATTTGGTCCTAACTTCAAGATCTAAGTGTTGATGGAAACATCCAAGTTTTGTGCCTGATTTTATGAGTATTTCAGTGGCGTCGACACGACGACGTCGAGGAACAGAACAGGCGCGGGTTGACGGCAGCGCCGCGGTCGGTGAACCGGCCAAGCGGTGCAGGCAGGACTTGGGCAGCGTCGCTCCACTGGGGAACGTCCGGAAACGGGAGCGTCCACGTTTCGAGACAGCGAATGGCCTAGTTTTAGGAATACAGTCCTCTTTTCTTCTTTTTTTTCCCTCCCCCCCTCTCCATCTTTCTATCTCGCTGCCACCTCGGCAAAGCCGCCAAACAAATCATGCAACATTACCATCAAAGTGCGCTCTCAAAGGTCACTGGCTCTCTGACAGAGCGGCTGACCTGTGGGCTGCTGGAGGCGAGGATTGACTCAATGAAAGCTGCGGTTTCGGAGGCAGGATGTCGTGACTCTTTCGCTCTCTTTTATGGATATCTTGAATCCCCTCGTCTGCAGTTCTTCCGCCACCGGTTGATTATTCTTTGATAGCCACCCTTCTTCCCTCATCCTCCTCGCTCGTTCACTGCTTTCAGGGCGCGAGCCTGTCCAAGTGGAAAGCCGGCCTGTCGCTTGATATCACGGCCGACATTAAACTGGTGGAGTGACACAAGGTGTGCGCAGCCAAAAACATTCAGGCAGACGCGACTGTGACATTAGCTCGTTTTCTCCCCCTGTCCTACTTGCTCCTCCATCCGTCCCCGTCCCTCAGGATAAGGAACAAACACGAGGGCGGCGGGAACAAGAGGGAAAGACGGGAGACGGGTGAGTGTGGGAAGTAGGAGGAGGAGGAGGAGAAAGGACTCGCACAGCCGGTAATAGACAGAGAGGAGGCGCAGAACATCAGAGAAGGAAAGAGAGTCTGTGGAGCGAACAATAATCCAATAACAGGTCTTGTGAAAAGGCACGCTGACCATAAAAACTCCAGAGAGGTTGCATGAGGACTTTGGCGAATATATAGAGCATGTCCAGTTGGCAGAAGTGCATGATGGGGCAAGAACAGACGAGGGGAGGGGAGGACAACAGGTTTGTTCATTTGCTGAGCCCCAAACGGCCCCGACCTCCGCTCGGTTCGTCCCAATCGTTCACGCCGGCAGAGAGCCGCCGCCGCTGCCGCCGCCCCTCCCACCGCTGTGTTAAGATTTCCCCAGAGAGAGCCTGACACGCACCTCCCCTCATCCCTCCACCCTCTTGTGTTTTAACTCTCCTCTCCCTGTCGCTCTGCAAGTCTTTCTCTTCCCTTCTTCTCTTGCCATCATATCGCTCATTCCCATGGCACTGATGTGTGAAGAGCATGGGGGGGAAGGGGGGGGGGGCAACCTCCACCGAGGGGCCTCTTAAGTATTCAAGGTCACTGCTTGACAAAGCGTACGCTGTGGCGCGTGGGGTGTTTCACAAGGCATGTGATGTTTTGTAATATCTGGTGCGCATCCCTGCAAATCTGATAGTGTGAATTTGTGTGTGTCTGTGTGTGTGTGTGTGTGTGTGTGTGTGTCAGGATGACCTGTGGACAGGGTGTGTCCGCGCAGCGCGATTGTTTACACTCGCTCGCTGTTTCAACATCATTCGTCTTTCTTAAAGACCCTGCTGGTTCAAGTGGGCTTTTAGCTGCAGTTTGTTAAATTGTCGTGTTATCACAGATGCATTTGATGAGAAACTCGCTCGTCCAACAGTGTGATGGAAGGCCAGAGTTCTTTTATTTTTTTCCAGTTTGATGATTGCAATTGCGAAAGGAAGCTCGGGAGCAAAGTCCACACGCTGGTTATCATCCGCAGAGAACACAAGTTTGCAGTTTTTACAGCAACCAAACCAAGCCAGAGAGAAAAACAACAAGCAAAGCCGCTGGATTTAAGGAGAAAAGAAGCAATTCAAACGAGAAGCACCTCTGCAGCAGTCAGACACCCAAACAGTCCCAGCGAAACTCCACGAGGTGCCTCTGTGCACACACGAGGCCGCCGTCCAGCACGCTTTAATGTCTCCCCGCATCAAAACACCTGATTCTAACGAGAGGCTCCTTATCAGGCTCTCGCTAATTCAAATCAGGTGTGTTGGAGCCGGCAGCCATTAAAACCAGGCAGCAGTGAGACCTTCCTGGAGCGGCACGTCCTCCAAAATCCAAAATAACACACTTTGTTCCCCTACCAGGAGAATGCAGACCACAAGTGTGTCTGCAGGAATTGTGAAGCAGCGTAATGGACTTCAGGCCTCATGGCACGATTTCTGGAGCCAGTCGCGCTGCCGTGTTGTTTTTCTTGCACCCCGATTCTCCATCCTGACAACAAGAGTCGGCAACATGAAAATTTCCAAAAATCTCCCGCAACATCATGAATTTTTAACCGGCCCCGGCTCCGTTTCAGGCCTGGCTCGTTTCTGCAAAACAGTCGCTGAGCACAATTTGAGACAAACACAACACAACACAATCCAGTGAAGAAGCACAAACAAAACCGAAGAAAACAACCCAAAACAGAGGAGAGCAACTATCCATCCGCAGAGATGGGAGCGATGGAAGGCTCACTCGCACTTATTTCAACACACACTGTGAGCGACAGTGATGGAGGGTCTGTGGCCGTCACCCGAGCTCGCATTGATCAGGGCCGACTGTCAGCGCACCACCAAATCAATCACGCCCATTGATCCGGCGCCACAGGGAGGATGTGAGCGCATATTGGAGGACTGTTTGTTGTTGCTGTTGTGGGCTCCACATATGATATTACTGTAAGGCCCAAATTAGAGGAGAATCGATGCTGATTTACAGAGTTGGCGGAGAAGAGAAGCACACACAAACAAAGTGGTGCGTTGCCCACTTAGAAACAATAAAGCAGCAGGAGATGCAGACTGAGGTGGGATGCTTTTATCCTCTGTGTGTGATATTCTGTCTCACAACTACAGCGCACTTAATTATGAACAATAATCACACAAATATGTGCACATAATGTCTGTGCACTCAGTTGGTGCTCTCGAAAAACTAAAATCATTTGTGATCAGACTCGAGGCAAAAGGACAAGTTGAGTCCAAATGGTTCCTTTAATAATTCCCTTTAGAGATGCTGCTCGCCACAGAGAGTAGAGGAAAAGTTGCAGTCAGATCAACGCGCGCACCGAGAAACAAACACACCACTAATGAGGACTTATTGTCGAGGCAAGTTGAGAAAAAGTTTGGATGCGTTCTGGCTGATTGTGAGCGCCGATCGTCTCGCCGCTCACCCTGGAACAGAGATCTGAGAGTGAGCGAGGGAAGGAGGGAGGCATGGCCCCGAGACGTGTCTGTATGCATGTGCGTGTGCACGTGGCTGGGTGCGTGCTTGCGTCCGTGCGTGTGTGTTTCGAGCCCGTCTCTCAATTCTTTTCTCAATTTTTCCACCGTCTGCCCCAGTCGAGCTGGAAGTGTTTGACACAGACATGGTGATAAAAGGCGGCGAATAAAAATAAATTAATGTTACAGTGGGTTGGATGAGAGTGAAATGGGTGATGGGTGGAGAGTGCGTTGCATGTGTGTGTGTGTGTGTGAGAGAGAGAGAGAGAGAGAGAGAGAGAGAGAGAGAGAGAGAGAGAGAGAGAGAGAGAGA
>JASSRZ010000086.1:11104158-11114538 GCA_032164315.1 Malacoctenus gilli | reverse complement strand
CACACACACACACACACACACACACACACACACACACACACACACACACACACACACACACACACACACAGGTTTAAAATCACAAGGACACGGTATCTCCAGTTGAGCACACACACACATACGCGCGTGCATGTGTGCACGCTGTAGTCTCCCACGAGGACCGCAAGGACATCGAAAACAAGTGCCCGCCAACAGAGGGGGCTGACAGGAACCAGGGGGGAGCGCTCAACCTCCCCAACTTTACTTCTATCCACTCATCCATCATCACAGCGCGGCGTGTCCTGTCAGTCATCCGTGGGTGCAGTCGTCGCGGGGAAACATGTTCGATTCGTTCCCTTTTTTTTTCCCTTTCACACTCAGATCTGCCAACTGGATGGAAAAACAAACAATGGAAACAGTTAAAAATAAATCAAATGAGATCCAAATGAAGCCTGCCGGCCCCTCCAAACGCGCTGTGTGTCCGTGTTTAGAAAATATGACAGCCTCATGTTCTCAGTTATTCACCAACACAGGCAAGAGCCTTGTTTTGGAAAGAAGCTCTTCAAAGCCAGATGTGCAGACCGCACAAAGCTTGGAACAAACCGCAGCAATTTACTTCGCCGCCGTCTAACTCGCTGTTATGTTGGGCAAAGAGAGCAGCCAAGAAGCATCATCTTCATCGCACAAAGATACAGTGTCAGCGAGGGGGGGGGGGGCAGCCAACGCATCCACTCACCGGTCACTGTATGCAACATGGCCTTTGTGGCACCGAGCCCACAGGCTTTTATGCGGTGTATTGAGAAAATTGAGGCAAAGAGAGTTGGGATGACGGTGCACCATTCACGCTGTATGCCCCCCCCTCCCCCCAGGAAAAAAAAAACCTGGAGAAAGCAGATGGAGAGCGGATGAGAGCAAAGAGAAAGATATTTAGTTGTAAATGCTGCATTCACACAGAGCACCCTGTGGCAACGGAAAGATGGGGGGGGGGCACAGATGGATGGGAGAGGGGGCTGAGGAGGAGGGGGGGAGGAGGAGATAGAGTGGCGAGGTGTGATGTGCAGTGACCCGCGCTCGGCGGTGACGCCATAAACTTACAGCAGGCACGCTTCAGCTGCTTTGAGCAAGGACAGAGATGTAAGCCATCAGCTCGCCGGCCGGCAGCGAGGTGGCCGAGAGGTCGGCAAAGGGGAGGCAGCGATACGCGGGGGGAGGAGGGGGGACGCCGTCAGAGGTCACGGCCACGTTAGCGGATCCCTATTGGATCCCCCCTGCAGTTACGTCCATGTACGTTTGGCTGCATATTCTCTCAATGAAGGCACATTTACAGGCTGCGTGGAGCCGAAATGTTCGAAGCAGCTTCAGTTTTCGCTACTTGGTGACAATCAACACTATAATCTTCGTGACAGAAGGTGTAAAACAAAAGAAGCTGCTTTTACTCCAGCTTCTCTGTCATTTCCTGTTGCTGTCTGATAAATCCTCGATCGCTATCATCTTTATCGTCACAGGAAGTGTCTCTTCTATTCCCCATCAATGTCATTACTTCCAAAATAAGAGTCATTTCCTAAGAACGATAATGAGCCGTTCAACACACGCACATGTCAGCGTCCGAGTTGTCTCGTACCGGGTTGCGTTGAATCAGGAATCACTGTGTCACCGAGTGGAGAAAACAAGCAGCTTGATCTGCTTAGAACTGGGCAGCGAGCCGTAAATAAACCCAATCTTCGAGTGGAGCTGCAGCGTAAACTGTTTGCAGTGTTTGGAGGACAGCGAGCAAACTGTGGGCCGGATGTTTTCCTCAGATCCGCTCGCTCGGGCGGGGGGGAAGGCCTTTCTGCAGGTTTCGTCCCGGGGTGACCCGGGATGCTGCGAGGGGGGGGGGGGGCGTCACTCAGCAGGGCTGTGCGCTGCTCCGGAGAGCCTCTGAGGAGGGACACAGGTAGCGAGCGGGGAGCCTCTAAAGTGCGTCGCTCCAGGTGGAGGGGACAATAAAGCAGAGATGCTGAGAAAGATGTTCTCACTTCCATCTCCTCCTCCGTGCTGGTGTGAAGGGAGTCACGCAGGAGAAACAGGAGGAAAAAAACAGATGACCTACATTTTCCTGGAGACAGACTCCAGCAGCGCGGCCTCGCTGGATTCAGAGAAGACGGGGAAGAAGAGGAGGAGGAGGAGGAGGAGGAGGAGGAGGAAGAGGCGAAGCGCAGAGAGGGTCTGAGGAGGAGGTGAGCCGAGGCAGAGGCAGACTTCCACTTTGACAAGGTAGACATGAAAAGGCAGCGAAAAGGCAGACAGACAAAAGGAAACAAAAGGAAGTTTTGACGGTAATCCTCTCCGACTCTCCCTTCCTTCCCTCTCCAGCGGTTATATAAAACACATCTACAATTCTGTTCCATGCACATCAAAGAGCCTGCACGGCTTTGCAATCTGCATATATGATGCGTCCAGGGAACCGCAGGATGAGCGTACGTGTTACTGCGAGGAACGTCTGAGTCCAAAATAAGCTTCTTTGGAGAGTATTTAGATTACTTTGTGTTCACATGAGCCACCGAGATCCATCCGCGGGTGTCTCAGTCATCAAAAAGATAGCTTATTTTACCCCCCCACCCCACCCCACCCTCCTGTGAGAGCTGCGACCACAAATTGGAGAATTAGGATCAGAACCCGAGTGGAACAGCAAAGTGAGACCCGCCTCGCTAAAGACGGAGACGTGACGCCTCGCGCACCGAAACCTGCTGCTGCAGTGACACTGAAAATGTCATTGGAGAAACGTGGCTGCGAATGGAGCCGTGCACCTGAAGGTGAGGGCTGGGGAACACGACGAGGGGGGCCTCTTATCTGGTTTGCTGCTGCCACCTACTGTTAGAAAAGTGCACAACAGGCCACTCGCAAGGATTGGGGACGGCAAAGGAGGAGAAAAAAGGTTTCCGTTTATTTTACAGCTGGTAAAAAAAAACCCAAAACAAAACAATAGTATAGCACAAATTGATTTCATTTAAGTGTGAAATGTGATCTAACGTCTCACATGTCAATGTGGATTTGTGAGAAATGCGAATCAATGCAACTCAGTTTCATTTGACACCTTGTCCCAACTCTTTTGTTTCAGAGTAGTTTTAGCTCCTGTTTCCTCCTCCTGCTGCAGGATCCGTTGATATGCTGCCGTTGTCCGGCCTCTGTCTTCATGCACTTTTAATGCTGCGTATTAGCAAACAGCTGCAGCCCGAAGCAGCTGTGTTGTTAATCATGCAGCCAAACATCTGCCAAGCTCTGATTTCAGGTCAGCGAAGAAAGATGAACTCCCTCACAAAAGCAACAACAATTTGGATGCGTCAAACCTCCGAGTGAACGAGCAACAATTTAGCTGAAAGGAAAGTGCAGCTCCAGTCCGCATGACGTGCAGGTGAAACACTGTGGTTGCTTCAGACTGCTGTGATTACAATCCCCTCGCCCCCCCCCCCTCCACCTCCACCTCCAGTGTGACTGCAATAACTCAAATAGAGCAGGAGCAGGACCCCCGCACACAGACTCTGCTTTAAAACAGGGTGATGGCAATAACATGCTCAGGACCTGCTGATTTGTAATGCACATTTAAATCTGCACACAGAGCAGTGGGAGAGCGATCCTGACAGCAGAGAGGTTATACAACTAGAGTAATGTACAAAATAAAAGAGGAAGAGTGCAAAAGTCTTTTTTTTTCCACACAGAACAGATTTGAAGCATTTTTTTCTACATCAGGCAGTAAAAACAGGGATAAATCCGAACGCTACATAAACAATGAAACGAAACTCTGAGCTTCGACTTGGTGTCTAAAGACTGCACGACGATGGGAAGCGCCGCAGAGCTGCGTGACAGGTGAGATGTTGCAGCAAGCATTCAGCCACGTGAAAACCGGAGGAACAGTTTCAGAAAGGGAACAAATGTGACAGTCACAGGACAGTGAAAGGTGGTCTTGATTTAAACATTCAGGGAATTGTGTCGCCGAATCTCAGTTGCAAATCTGGATCATTTTTCACTGAGGTAAACGTTTGATTTAGGTAATCTGAATGCATGTGAGTCCACATGGAGAAAAGTGCAATTTGAGATGCCAGCATGAGGAATTAGTTACATTGATGAACTGATCTGAGACCATGGCGCTTAATTGCTCATTGTGAAGTCCAGTGTGAAAGTTAGAGCTGCCTGTGAAACACGGCGAAATGGCGAGCCAACACGGATCTGAGTGCAGTTTTCTGCGTGCAGTCGTCGATGCGTTCATCAACATTGAAAGTCAAAGCCGTCAGACCAGCTGCCTGCTGAGCTCCTCGCACTCACTCACGTTTAACCCAAATCCTCGACGACACACTCATCAGTGCAAAAGTTGGTCAGCTTGTTCAACCTGAAAAAGCGACTTAACTGTGAGTTAATTTCCACATATCTAGAACACTAAAGAAGCCTTTTCCAGCACATTCGGTCATCATAAAGCCAGAAACCGCAGGCTGAGCTCGGTGGCTCGGTCGAAACCGTGCCCACCACTGCTAATGAGTTGGGCTCGCTGAAATACGCCACCAAACGCCACATCATTGCACAAACACTCATTTATTCGAGGCATGAGGTCACCGTTACATCACTCTCTGAGTGCGCTCTGAGACTGCGGCAGCTGCTGGTGTATCTGTACATCTGAGCGCCGGTGCCAGAACAGGATTCGCTTATCTTCACTCACTTTAGCGCTCAGACGGCTCAAGGAAGTCTCTGCCCCACCCGGCGAAAAACACCAGACGCTGGTGAGAGCTGCTCTGTGTTGATGCCTCGAGTGGAACGACTTTGGAGCGGTCCGTGCATGAACCCCGATACCGTTCGTGCAGGAGTTTTCTTTCATGAATGCAACAAACGAATCGGTTAAATGATGAAGAAAAATGGTAGGAGATACTGTATCTCATGTGTAGGAAACGGGAAAATGAGTGAGCAACTGTTAAATACTATCGAGAGATAATCTTATGTCTAATCTGGGCAGAACTGAGATCCTCCAAGATAAGCACTGTTCTGAACAATGAGACTGAAAAACACAATCACACATTTCACCATCTGAACTTCACTCCTCCAGGCTGCTGGAAAAACAAACGTAAATGTTTAAGGTTTGCCGTTTCCGTTGAGGCGCGGCGCCGCACACACGGCTCTCTCCAAACGAGCGTGCCATCGGAGTGCGTCGGATATCTCCGCGATCCGATTACGATCGGTCTGATTCGTCAGACCAAACAAGGTGATCATGTCCCGCACGTCTGTGTCTTATCAGTCTCGCTCCAGCTCATTTCCTCTTCTTGTCTCCCAAACCTTCTCCTGTGACGTCTCCCATCGATTCAAACAAAACCCTCGCTTCGAGTGTCCCTTTGAGAAAAACTGTAGATCGTTTATTCATGCCTGATGGGAAAGTCAAAAGTCCAGTCCTCCATACTGTGAAAGTGAGGACAGAATGATATTATCATAAAAGATTACAGTGAAACTTTTTGACACGGTCTTGGTGGTAATCGATGATGGAGGCTGTGGAGGGGCAGTCTGTGATCGTCCATTACGGACCGATGGGGAGTTTTTTGGATAAAAAATAGCATCAGTTTGAAATATGTCGGGGACTTTCACACCATGAGCGTCCTGCTGCTGGAACATTTGGAGCTTCTGCACTTGTAGCTGAGGCTGGAACCTTTTCTGCTGGAGCTGCTCCTCGCCGATCCTCCCTTCAGCCTCCCGGTGCTCGGCGCACTCGGTGCGCTCGGCGCACTCGGCTGCTCCGCGTTGTCACCCGGTTTCTCCTCCGCCTCCTTTTCCTTGAGGTTGTCGAGGTTCTGGCACATGCAGACGTGTTCGGGGGCGAAGGGCAGCGGGGGTTCCTGCTTGGTGCCAAACCATTTCAAGGAGCTGTAGAGAAGCTCCGAGAAGCTGGAGATGGCCGACAGCACTCCCACGGCGAAGTAGAAGCAGAGGAAGACGGTTTTCTCGGCGGGGCGGGACGTGAAGCAGTCCACCGTGTAGGGGCAGGGGAAACGGCTGCAGGGGTACTGGGCCTCCACCTTGAAGCCGTACAGCCACCACTGGCCCACCAGGAAGCCGATCTCGGCCACGATGCGGAAGGTGACGTTGACGATGTAGAGCTTCCTGAAGTGGGAGTCTTCCCGGTAGTCCTGGCTCCCGCTCTGGCTGCATCTGGACGCGCCGCTCCTCTTGTTGTGGTGATGCGTGGCGTACATGAGGAACAGCAGGGACGGCGTGGCGATGAGCACGATGTGGAACACCCAGAACCGGTACTGGGAGATGGGGAAGGCCATGTCGTAGCACACCTGCTTGCAGCCCGGCTGCAGCGTGTTGCAGGAGAACTCCTGCTGCTCGTCCTCGAACAGGTCGCTGGCCACGGTCCCCAGGATCAGGATCCTGAACACCAGCATGAGCAGGAGCCAGAAGCGGCCCAGCATAGGCGAGTGCGCCTGGAGGTTGTCGAAGAGTCCGCCGAGGAATCCCCACTCCCCCATGACTGCAGCGCCGCGCAGCACCGACCCTGAGGAAGTCTCTCTCGCGACGCGGTCTCACAGACTAGACGAGCAGATGCCCGGTTTCATGGCTCGCTGTGAGGAGAAGGCGGACCGCTTGAGCCTCACAGGCGTCGATGGAGCCGACAGTCCGGGTACCTGAAACCAAAAGCCACAGTGTGGTTTGAAAATCTGCCGAAACACCAACTCAGGCGCTGAACAGCAAAGCACAAACAGACCGAAGCCCTCCGATTTAACTTTCCTACACTTCAACTCATTCATTTAACATCCTGCTCGTGCGTTGGTTACCAGTTACAGCAAGTTGCTCTCCAGCACCACAGAGGCGAGGAAAACGCTGCTTTCTCTTCGAACTTCTGAAGAATCGAGGATACAGTCGACGGCTTTTCGCAGGTGTTCTGCGTGGTTGAGCTGCTCGCCTACTCGGATGCATCTTTTCAGACATTCCAGCCGTAAGATGACAGAACAGGTTGAGCCTGAAGGATCTTATCTCCCTCTCTCTCTAGCACACAGGCAAGAAGTGAAGTTCTGGATAAAGCTAAATTAAAGCAGCTTTTTGACACTCCTGGTGGTCTCCTACCAGAGACACATTGCTTTACTCTGAAGGGGAATCAAAGCTGAAGACTGAGGGAACTCACGTGCGAGTCGGTCCCATCTTCAGCGTATTCCTCCCATGCTTGGTCCCAGTGTGGCATGCGTCGGAGGTTTCGGCGGCGTTTTATAATTGAGAGGGCGGCAACAGTTGGAGGAAATTCCTGCCGCAGCCCTAATCTGCATCCATCGAGGCCCAGACAGGAGCGATGTTTACCCAAGAAAGGCCCGGTCCTGATGAGCATTTCAAAGAGCTTCCTAAATGGCAGGAAGGATTTGGTTTCAAGCTGTACCAGCGGCTTCCCGGGTCACAGGGCGCAACATGTGACTTTATCTGATGCGTGATTGCACGTGGAGGCGGTGGAGACAGGAATCTGAAGGCAAGAGACAAGTTGGGCAGATCAATCTTTGCTTTTTGGGTGATAAAGCTGTCGTGAGCAGCAGTTCCAGAGAATTAGAGACAGTTTCATTGGAAAAACAGAGAGAATTTTTTTGTCGTTGCCTGGAGTTAAGTTTGTTTCTCGGCTCTAACGTGAAATCAAATTGCTCTTTAATGCTGTGAGAGTCCCACTCCCTCCCTCCATTGCATCAGCTGCCGCCAGGTGCAGCTGATGCTCCGCCCTCCTTAACCCCCCCCCCGCCCTCTCTCTCTCTTTTTACTGCTTCCAGAAACTCGCACAAAAATGATTCAGATATTTGCGGAAACGGCAGCCCGGAGGCGACTTTACCCACACGACAGCAAACGAGGTGACTACAAAGAAGGAAACTTTATTTTCTAAACACAACATGAACAGCCAGAGAAATATTTACAAGACAGAACAAAACAAGGGTACAAAAAGACATTCGGGCAGTAATAAAACTGCATCAATAAAGAGAGTCAAGTAACAACTGAGTTCTTTTCTGCTTTTTGACTCTGGAAACTTTTTTATAGGTCAGTCAGATAAATGTCCAGTTAAAGCTCCTCCACCTGTGTTTTGCCCATAAAAACAATGAAACTTTATTGAACTACAAAAAGAGTTTTATAAAATATTTAGAACCTTTGTGAGAGTTAAGAAATACATCAATTTACTTTAAAAAGCAAAAAGGATGGAGACGAGCAAAGGACATGGATTTAAAAGTCTTCATCTGAATCGGTGTCCATCGTGTAGACGGCGGCTTTTCGGGCGCGTGCGGGTTTGTTCCTCGGAGCGACGGGAGCGTCAGGAGCGTCCGAGTCGTCTAAAACATGGAAACTCTCGTCCTTTTTCC
This sequence comes from Malacoctenus gilli, assembly GCA_032164315.1. Classification (NCBI taxonomy): domain Eukaryota; kingdom Metazoa; phylum Chordata; class Actinopteri; order Blenniiformes; family Labrisomidae; genus Malacoctenus; species Malacoctenus gilli. The sequence continues at coordinate 11,106,220 of JASSRZ010000086.1, read as the reverse complement.
AACTCTTGGGTTTCTACGACAGCAAGAAAAACATGAAAAAAGTGATCTGAGAAAAATTCTTGCACGATACGAAAGAGGAAAAACATGGTCCTGGAGGTTTCTGTAAAAAAAAGAAAGAAAAAGAGGTCTTGTGTCACAAAGAACCGACCTTGGTTTTGACGGCGCTCGATTTGGTCTTGAGGCGAGACATGAGGTCGTCCGAGCTGCTGTCGGAGTCGTCGCTGTCGGCCATTTTTCGCTTCATCACAGATTTCGTCTTGGTGGCTTTCGGAGGTTTGACTTCGTCCATCGAGTTGCCGGAGTTGCTCGAGGCCGTGCGGGCTGCAGTGCTGGATTTGGGTTTGGAGAGAACGTCCAGGATGGACGGCTGCTTGGCATCTGAGAGAGAACAGCGAAGAAACGATCCGAGACGATGAGATTTGCAGGAAAAGAGCTGCAGCTAGTCTCTCATTTCCAATCAGGAAGGTCGAATCATCATTAAACTAATGATGGTCCACAGGACTCAGGCTGGCGGTCATACCAGCTGCCTTCTTTTTGGGCGCGGCTGGTTTCTTGGCGGCAGCAGCTTTCTTGGGCGCCGCCTCTTTGACTTTGCGCCGGACTGGAGCCTTGGCCACAGGTGCCTGCTCATCTGACTGAGCTGCGATGAACCACAAACACAACAGTTTACACATCATCCGCGCGCCATCAAGCTCGTCACAAGCGTCTCGGGGGGGATCACGACACTCACAGCTCGTCTTGGACTCGGTTTGCTTTCTCGGAACGCTTTTCTTGGTCACTTTCTTCCTGCGCAGTCGAAAAACAAGATCGCATCGAGTCAACTTCTCCTCGTGAGAGCGGCTTCGTCGGGCCGCCGTTCGTTTCACTCACGTGGGAGGTGGAGCGGGCGAATCGAGCTCGTCAGATGTTGAGTCGACCTTGAGGACGAAGCTGTCGTCGTCGCTGACGACCGACCTCTTCTTCGGAGCGTCCTTCTTGCCCCAGTCGTCGAACTCGTCCTCGCTGTCAGACATGCTGTACTTCACTTGCGCTTTAACAACACGAGACAAAAGGCGACGCCTTAGTAACGCTGCCGTTAGACTGGATAACCCCCCCCCCCAGACAGAATGAGGAGAAGAAGTTGATTACTGATGCTAAATGACTAATCAAACAGCTGCTGCAATCAAAGTGGCGTAAACTGCGAGCTAATTAGCCCCGGGTAACATTTCTGGAGTGTTTACATCTCGCCTCACAGCAGGGGGGGGATTCACACGACTAAACCTCCAAGTGCAACACAGGCATCAGCTGAAACTCCAAAAGAGGAGCAGAGAAGAGGATACGTTGGGAGCGTCGCGCGCATTCACCTTTGGTTCTGCGCTCCACCCGCTCTCTGGGGACCGCCACGTCCTCGGCCACTTCGCAGTCGGACGGCTCCTCAGGGTCGTCGTCCGACCACGGGTTGTTCATCTTCTTGTCGACAGGCTTGAACTGAAGAGTGGTCTGCTTGCCTGTCTGTGACGCGGCTGTGAAGCAGCATTTTCAGAGGGAAATGATCAGCATCAAACAGGCAGGCTCACAGGAAACCGTCGACCGGTCATAAACATACACCTTCCAAACAATGCGTCATGTAAAACCTGCAATACACATTCGCTCTGCTCACCTTTGTCTTTGGGCTGAGCTTTGGTCTTCTTGTTCAGTCGAGCGGCCAGACCAGTTTCCTCCACCGGCTCCACACTCTCCTCTCCAAACTCCATCTTTGTCACCACACTCTCACTCTGCATTCACAGAGAACGGATCAGGTCTGATGCCCCCCGTCTGAGGGTAGACCTGGGGTCACCGGGCGTCCCCACCCAGACGTTACCTTGGGCTTCCTGCCCTTCTTGATGTCGGCCTTCTTGTTTGCGTCAGCCTTCATGGCGCTTGTTATGCGGGGAATCACGCGGCGGCCCTGCGGCGTGGGCAGAGTCTCCTGCTTCACCTTCACCACTTTGCTTTTCCCCTTCACTGGCTTGACGTCTTCGTTCTTCTCTTTGGCGTCAATGCGCTGGGGGGGGGGGGGGGGGGGGGACCACAAAATAAATAA
>JASSRZ010000086.1:11090922-11104148 GCA_032164315.1 Malacoctenus gilli | reverse complement strand
CCCCCCCCCCCCCCCCCCCCCCCCCCCCCCCCCCCCCCCCCCCCCCCCCCCACGACAGAATTCATCAGTTCACTGATAATCCTGCGTTCATATGGACCAAATTCATTTCAACACACGTCATCGGTACCTCCAGCTCCTCTGAGAAAGCAGCCAGGTCCTCCTTCCACAGGTCTGAAGGAGACTTGGCCTTCAGCGTGTCCAGCTCTGTTATCTGTGAGACAGCAGGTGGATCATGAACGACTGACGAGGATTCGAATCATCGGCGGTCACGTCTGCAGCGCGGCCGTCGCTCGGACCTTCGCATCCCTCTGTCTGCACAGCTCCTCTTTCTTCTCTTTGGTCAGATACCACATGGGCATGCCGAGCAGGTAGTTGTAGTCGGGTCCGCTCGTGTCTTCCGTCTCTTCCTCCTCTTTGTCTTCCTCCACGTCTGCATTCTGAACCAAAAGGAATCCGGAAATGACTTTAGCCTTCGTCTCGCCGCAGTGGAAAACTGCTCCTCTGTCCGTCTTTTACCGTCTCTTGGGCTTGTTTCCAGGTGTGGACCGGGTCCGAGTCGTAGCCCATCTCCTGCAGCATCCGGATCAGTTCCTTTTTGGGCTTGTTCTCTGTAAACACGAGAGCGCTTTCATGACTGCTGATCAAGTTCATCCACAACCCAGTGTTCACTTCCAATCACAGCGCAGTCGCTGCGTTCTTATGGCGACTCACCGATGACCAGTTTCCCCTGGATTTTCTCCAGGATGAAGCGAGCCTGGTTGGAGAGCTTGGCGCTCTCGGCTCCCAGCATGCCAGTCAACCAGTCCTTCCGCAGCCCATAATACTTCAGCCTCAGCTCGAAGAAGTCCTTGAGGATGTCCAGCACGGACTCGTACTTCTTCAGGCTGCCCGCATGGTCAAACAGGACCTTAAAAGCAGCACAAAGGAAGTTTTAAGCAGAACTCAAATCAGTTCGGAGGCCGTCCCCTGGTGTGAGCGTGAGTGATGGAGGCGTCACCATGGAGTTGCATGTCAGCGGGTTCTGCAGTTTGAAGACTTTGTGCAGGCCGGCGGCCTCGGCCTCCCTCAGCTTCTCCTCCGCCATCGTGACCACGAAGCGCACGGAGGTGTCGGTGTGGTACTCTTTGTAGTCGGCGATCAGAGGAGGAACCTTCTCGGTGCCGTTCAGCATCGGCTCCAGAACGTTCTCCTTGTACGACTAGATCAGCAACACAGCCAAATGAGAGAAAATGCAGCCAACTGATCCCAAAAGCAAATAGAAAACTTTAGATGCTGTCAGCTGACCTGCGTCCAGGTTTTGACCGGCAGCTCAGAGATCTCGATGGTGGTGGAGTCGAGGATGGCCACCTCTCCGCTGTTCATGAACTGGTTGTCCATCACCTGGTCAATGGTGCCTTTGAAGCCCTTGTAGCTCGGGAGCTATGAAGGTAAACAAAAGCTCCTTTAATGCTCATTACACAATAAAGGAGCAGCGTGTCTCAGGGAGCCAGCCCGGCATCGTCCTCACCATGTGCTGGGGCTCCTCGCCGTCGAGCATGCGCCGAATGTTGCTGATGAGCTCGCGCACGTCGTAGTTGGGAATCTTGCTCGCCCAGCCAGTGCCGATTCCCTCGGCGCCGTTGGCCAGCAAGGTGGGGATGATGGGGATGTACCACTCGGGCTCGATACGCTGGTTGTCGTCATAGTTGTACTTCAGCAGGTTGTCGTCGACGGGCGGGTACAGGAGGCGGGCCAGGGAGCTGTACGCCACAGAGAAGTGTGAGAGAGTTTGCCAGGAAACCGCGAGCCAATAGCTGAGCTGCTCTGTCCTCAGATTTGTCGAGGACACTTGAAGCTTTAAACCAGCTGTAGTTTTTCATCTGTGTCACGCTCACCTGAGCATGGTGAAGATGTATCGAGGGCTGGCAGAGTCTTTGCCCCCGTGAAGTCGGGTGCCAAACTGTCCCAGGGGCTGCAGGAGGTTCAGGTTGTTGCTTCCCACAAAATTCTGGGCTAAACCAATGATGGTCAGCATCAGAGCGTTCTGGAAAACACAGTCAGAGTGCAACACTTAACTGTGAATCACTGGAATGTTACAAAGTATCTATGAGGAGCTTCCTACAAATGGTTAAAGTGAATGCAGCTCCTAAGAATAACGTGATACAATACCGATTACCAGGTAAACAAAAATGAATGTATTAACTCACAGTTACTAAATTTAACCATGACCAGCGTCACATCCGAGCTGTCTCACCTCTCCATGGTGGTAGGCCGACATCTCTGCCACTGAGCCCGCCAGCTGAGCCACCTTCACCTCCCGCTTGTCGTTCCTCTTGAAGCAACAGAACAGCACTTTCCTCTGACCCGGCTTCAGACCTGAAACAAGCACAACACCCGACATTCTGTGTTTGTCAGTGTTGCACGTTTGTTAAAACTCTGATTTCTTGTCGATGAACATCTCGTCACGCACCGTCAACCAAGCAGGGAATGGACCTCTCGTTGTCAGAGTTGGAGAAAAGCACCAGCTCCTTGTTGATGAAGTCGTTGTAGGAGAGGGACTTGGTGGCCTGGCCGTACAAATAGTCCTGCAACGACCATAAACACAGTTACACCTCGGTGATATCGGGAACTCAGCGAAAGACGTCCTCCAGCTGTAGATATGTTACCTCGGGCAGGTTGTGCTCCCTGCGCTGGCGCCTGTTGGTCATGAAGGTGGTGAGCCACTCTTTTCGCTCTTCCACCTTCTTCTTGCTAAAGGCCTGGACGGATGGAGGGGAGGAAAGACCCCGGAGTGACACACTGGCACACTCCACCCAAGAACAACAACGAGAAGTGCGAGTAGCACACTTACCAGGGTGATAGCTTCGTCGTCTTCAGGGCCGCTGTACTTGAACGGGATACGGTGTCTCATCATGTCAGAGAAGTACTCCTTGGCTTCCTGCGACGTGCTAGTTCCCAAACCTGGATGGAAAGAGACCACAGAGAAGAAATAGGCAAATGTGAGTTATGCTGATACGACAGACGACTACAATCACTGAATCGACCTGGAAAAACGGCAAGCTTACTTGGGCTCTTTTACTACCACACAGGGGTTTGTGACAAACCTTTGTAGTATTTGATTTTCCAGGATTTGTAGTTGGCCTGGCTCTCCTTCCACTCATCGAACTCGGGAAGACTGTAGAAAGACAGCTGGGTCTTCTTGAATGACGCCTGAGAAAAAGAAACAAAGCTCAGTCACGCGACTGTTTAGTGGGTCACGAAAATGAACAAAATCAGTGTTTGTTCAGTTTTTTAAAAAGTTAATTGAATAACTTTGCAACAACTAATGCAACGCAGAGCACTCTGAGGCTCGGACACCAGATGGCACTGTTGTTGCAAATTTGTGGCAGACTACTGGCAGATCACCCCAGGGTCACATTTCAGTGTGAGTTCATTCATTCACCAGGGTATTGTGTTTGACCGACTGAGGACTCCATACTGGAGTGACCGTACGCACTTTGATGATCGGGGTGATGAACTCCTCCAGAAAGTTGTGTTGCAGCAGGGACGGCCAGTTGTGGTGGATGAAGTTGATCAGCAAGCCCTTAATGTGGGAGCCGTCTTGATCCTGAATCAACACAAGTGTAAAGCCCAGGTCATGTTAGAGCGACGCTCTTAGAAAAGGAAGTAAATGCAAACAAAGCAAGTTACTCCAGCACTGAAATACTTTTGTAAAAATCATTCAAAAACTTCAATCTGCTCTCATAACAAGCAGGGACAGAAATGGATGGAAATCCTGACTGGGATGATGATGATATAAAGCACCTGATCTGTCATGATCATGATCTTTCCATAGCGCAGAGTCTTGAGGGATTGTGGGTCGCTGTAGTTCTTCTTGTACTGCAGACCCAGGATCCTGATAATGTTGTTGATTTCAGCGTTTTCCACGATCTGTCGAAGACAACAGAAAGCCAGACTGTTTATTGAACAACTGGCCCAAGCAGCCGATTGTCCCACTACCCAACATTTCGTGTTGGTTTGAAGCCTGCAGCCGGACCTGTTTGTGTGAGGCCTCCCGCACGTTGAGCATCTTTCCCTTGAGAGGGAACACGCCGTAGCGGTCTCTTCCCACCACTCCCAAACCGGACACAGCCAGCGTCTTGGCCGAGTCTCCCTCGGTGAGGATCAGCGTGCAGTCGATGGAGTACTTCCCGCCTGCCAGAAAATTACTGTTAGTGCAGGCCGAGTGCGATTTATGCTCCGTCTCCAGAGGCTACTCCAAGTGCCGTCTCCATCACCTGCATCGTTGGCATCGTCCAGCTTTGGCACTCCCTTCACTTTCGAATGCTTCACGGCCGAGCACTTCTTGTTGAGCAGCGCCTGAGCCCTGAACTTCACCCAGTTCATGACGTGCTCCACGATCCCAGAGGACGTGGCCTGGATGGAAGCGCAGACGCTGAGACGTTAGTGACACCTCGCTTAAAATGAGCGTGATGCTGGTTCGTGTTTGTCATCGGACGCACCTGTTTGAAGAACTTGTCGCTGAGTTTGCAAGTGGACCCGAACGACTTCTGCTGCAGCGTCATGTTCTCTTTGGTCTGAGAGTCAAAGGTGGGGTTCTCAATCAGGCAGTTGATGAACACCCACATGTGGTTCTTCACCTGGAGGGAGAAAAAGTCCAATGAAGTTCGCTAATTAAGGACAAAACTCACTGATTCTACTTTATTACAACTACCACATGTCTGAAGTGTGACGGTCACCTGGAAAGGCTTGACAACCACTCCAGCTTTGTTCTTCTTCTTCACCACGTCGATGAGTTTTGCAACCACCTGTTCGGCCACATAGTCGGTGTGTCTGCCTCCCTGGAGTCCAAAAGGAAAAACAACAGGCAATTTACAGAACGAGCGCCGTAAGTCTTGATCAGAGTGACATAAAGTGGCTGGGAGAGCGGCCAAACTTGCACTCTGCTGCCAAAACAACATCAGCCACTAGTTCATTCTGACATTATTTATTTCAGAGCTGCTATGCAATGTTAATTAAAACATGGCGAGCAGAGCTCGAAAAACATAATCATACTTTTCCACAGTAAGTACTGAACTAAATAGTTACTGACTTGGTATAACTGCAACCAGTTCAAAAAGGTGCATCTACTCGAACCACAACAAAGAGGCGGATGCACTGAGACGGTACCTTGGTTGTGGCAATGCTGTTGACAAAGCTGATCTGCTGGAAGCCTTTCTCGCTGGAGGTGAGGCAGACCTCCCAGCGGTCGTTGACGACCTCGTGGATCACGTTGAGCGGAGCTCCCAGTTCATCAGTCTTGTCCTTCAGGTACATGTCCACATAGCTGCGAAAGTCAGTTATCTAGGGGGCAAAAGGCAGGTGAAGGGTTTAAATCCAGGAACTTTGACTAAAGGTCAAAACAAAACTCTCAAAAGTCATCGCCTTCAATTAAAGAGACATGTGCTGTATTTCAAATGTGATTAACACCCTCTTACAGGACTGGGATTGAATGATGTGACGGACTGAAATAGAAGAGGAGGACGACTTACTGGCAGCCTTTTGCCATTGAAGTACACACGGACACCTTTAGAGGATCCGGCGACGTCGTAGGCTCTCCTGGTCATCAGCGCCACCGTGTCTTTGTCCAGGACGGTCATTTTGAACTTGATCAGGTCGGGCTTGAAGGTGATGCATGTGTACTCCTCACCTTCAAACGGCTTGACAACACAGTCCCCTGCTCTGCCCATGTTATCGTACCAAGTCTGTGAGAAAAGGGGACACACCGTGAAACAACCCATGTTACACAGATTACATTACTACAAAAGACCAAATGGGGCTTGGCCTCTTTCCGACCTGCTTGAAGCTCTTCCTCGACTCCTTGCAAGCAGTTTCGACGGTGAACTTTGTACTGAAGATGTTGCAAAGTTTCGCACCGTACCCATTACGCCCACCTGAGAAAGTATGACTGTTAGTCAGCATCAAACGGAAATGAGACCATCCACAATTAAAATGAAATGATGGCATCAGTCAAACGGTCGATGTAATTAAGTCCGAGCAAAAAGAAACAGACTCACCTGTGACTTTCTTCTCATCGTCGTCATAGTTACTGGATGTCAGGAGCTGTCCAAAGATGAGAGCAGGCACATAGACCTTCTCCACCTTGTGCTCCACCACAGGAATCCCCTTCCCGTTATTCCACACACGGATGGTGTTGTTTTCTCTAAGGAAAAAAATACAAACAGGTGGACAGCACAGGTGAATTTCATACTAAATCATTGCAAAGTTACAGACATCAAGAGCCATGCAAGGCTTATGAAACTTACACATCGATGTTGATTTTGATGCAGGACATGCTATTGTCCCTCTGCTTGTTGTCGGCCGCGTTTACTTTGAGGGGGAGAAAAAGGCTTCAGCATGGGGGACAAAACATAAGATGCTGGTTGAAAGAACAAAGTCATGAACTCACCAAGGATCTCATCGAAGATCTTGTAAAGTCCAGGCACAAATGTCACATCGCGGCAATTCAGCTCCGCATCAGTGTCGTACACCCACATTTGCTGATGGAAATATTTGACAATCAGAAAAAGAGCGAGAGCCAACAGGCACCAATTCTCAGAGAACAAGAAGGGAAAACACAAACCCTTCAGCTCCCAGGAGATTGTTGTCAGCTCTTACCTGAGTGACAGGCTCCACTGAACCTATGTAGGAGTCCGGCCTCAGCAAAATGTGCTCCAGCTGCGTTTTCTTCTGGTAGATCCTCTCCACTGACAGCCGCTTCGGATCCTTCTTAGTCTTTCCTTCGGGCTTATTCTCCCTAAAGGCCTGATGCAAACGACAAAGGGTTTTATCGAATTGATTCAGACTCCAGTCACTTCGAACAGATTCCTATTCATATGACAGCTCATCAAATACTGGCGTTTTGCAAACTTTCTATAGTCACCAAAAACTTTACAATAATTAGGGGAATTTTATTTTACTTTCAAAAAGGAGAGAAAACAACTAATTAAAAACAATAATAAAAAAGGCTGTCAATGTTGCTTTAAATGTAATTGCTCTCTTTTAGAAAGATTTTATTAATGTATTTGTTTAGCGTGACAGAATGAAAACAAAATGGTAAATCCGAGCTTTTTGGGTAACAAGTCAAACTTTAAATTCTCTGTTCATTCTTTACTAGTACTGTCACTAAGACATTTTATACGGTGACACTTTGTTATCCTTTGTATCTCGTCCACATTGGGCAAAGCTTAATTGGCCTGAAGAAAAGTAGCGCTAATGCAGGCTTTAATGAATACAAGCTGGTGTGTAAACACACTGCAACCAGCAGCACTTCTCCCAAGAAAGAAATGGATTCAAGCAAATAAAACAGGATATGCTAAAGATTGTGTATCCCTGTGCATAGCTGTGCATTGTAAACTCCTCTCGTGTCGCAGTGAAATGTTACGGGGAGGTTTAGCATGTCTGGAGGAAGCAGGCTAACTACGAACTTCGACTAACGGTTCTGCAAAGTACAAATGATATAGCTGGTTACCTTCAGTGGTTCTGCCATCCTGACTTTTTTCAGCTAAAAATCGACACTTTAAATACGGTGTTAAAAATGCTTAAAGCCAGCTGGAGAAGCACCCGCTAACTCCTACAACCGAGCCGTTTGAGGTACCGAGACGAAGCGCTGGTGATTGAACCGGCCGCGAGCTGCGGGCTCCGTTTGAAAATTCGAAAGTTGGTACCATCCCCTGGCGCCCGATATCAACCAATCAGAGCGCCGTATTTCTCAGTCGCGCTTTCTTCCTGTTCAGTGGCCAGCCACTCACATACTGTAGAGGGAGCGCGAGCCCGCCCACCCTCTGCCGTAGGGCCACTCAACTGCAGCAAAGAGAGAAGAGAGGAGGGGAAAGCGCTTTTGATTTTGAAGTCGTGACTGTAGAAACACGGTTTTGCACGTTGTTGTGCGTGCTACATTATACATTTCACTCGGAAATGATGATTCCGATCGACCTGGTTTGGAGCGTCAACTGAGTGTCAGAAAGGAAGATGACAATATCAAGCCGTGAAATGGTCGATTGGCTACAACACTCATATTTGTAACAAACAGGAGAGTCAATCATCAGATTACATTACATTGTATTTTCATGATTTTAAAACAAGTTCTTGTATGTGTGTGTATTGTTTGATTGACAAGACCACATCTCATATGAATAACTCAAAATGATTCCCAAAGGATGAATTCACTCCAGTTTTGTTAAAAAGAACCTTTGATGGACCACATCATTCAATGCAAAGGAAAGACCGAGTGACTTTCACAAAGTAATCCTTGACTTTCTGTCAAGGATTACTGATAGTGCAGTCTCGTCAAATGATGTGTGATCAAGGCACACAAAGAGGGGCCCAGACCAAATATCAGGAGTCACTCTCCCTTCCTCAAGTCTCTAATCTTGCTTTTTCATGGAAATGTCTTTGTCAAACCCAAACTTTTACCAACTCCAAGGCCTGCCTTTATTGATTGCATGTCACACACGCTGCTACATCTTTATGAAGCCTACATCCTTTGAAGTTTAGCTTGTTAGTGAATAATCCGTCAGGATTTATAGAGATCAGAGAGAATGAGCAGGGGAGGGGGGCCCTTGGCTGCATACGCCATTCAGGATTCGTACACAAGCTGTAATGCCATACACGCGTACGTCTTCGACCATGTTTATACATCTTGTCTCTCATCACCACAGTCACAGAAGGCAACAAAAAAGGGGGAAGGATATCCTGATGCTGTCTCCGTCCTTTTGCACACTGCACAGATACCACCCAGCACATCCTGTGACAAGGAAAGGAAAGAAACCCACGATCGCATCGAGCAATGATTGCATCATGCGTCGCTGGCTGCTTTGAGTCAGTTGGACAGGAAATTGTCCCTCATATTTGGAATCTGCGACTGTAGAATAACGTCTTTTCGAGACAATTCTTTATAACACTGACAAAGGGGTGCAGGGAAAAAAATGTTCCTATCAATATCTTTGCCCCGATGTCTGTCGCGCTCCCTCATTTCCTCCAGTTTCACCGTCACATACGCTCACACACACTGCATGTGAAAGCTGCCTAAAAGCTATCTTGTTGTAACGGGTTTATCTCCCTCAAAGTGTGCCGGGTGGCTTCACGATAGCTTGAAGCTGATGTGTTTCGTTTTTTGGGGGGATGATCACAGGGCTTTCCTTGTCATGCTGTGTTCAGCGACTGTCAGACGTGCAGAGCTGCCGTGTTTAGAAAAATGTCCAAATTGCTGGTTTAATTAAACAAGCCAACACGGGTCTTTGTGTTGTCGGTCCAGCGGCCGTCAGTCAATGGGAATGCAGATTTATCTGACAGTTCTACCATTCTTATCTGTCTTCCGCTGCTATGTTGCCCACTCATCTGACCTTGGCATGATAATAATAGGATGGAGGAGCTTGAGTGGAGCTCGTCCAGCAGATGCATTGGAGTGTATGTACACAAAAAAACACCCACAGCTGCACACATGAATGGCGACTCGACTCTAGTTGATTTTGGCTCTTGGCACCAATCGTCCACAAAGGCCGAGTTATCTCCAAAAAGAAATATGAAAGGGAGCCAAGCTGCCCTCACCCCTTCTATAGACAACAGCTCAGACATGCTGCCTTTGAAAGAGAGGGTTTTTTGGACTCTTCTATACCAGGAAAAGAGACTCAAGATGTTGCACTTTTCTGAGCAAAGAGGAGCTGCGAGCAGGGAGAGGTGAGTAATCCATCACTGTAACAGGCCTGAGCTCGATTTAGACTGACTCAGTGCTCAACTGCTTTGCGATTACGATTTCAACCTCCTGTTTGTATCGTCAAAACATTACAGTGAAGCCAATTACTGTTTGAAAGGCCCACTCTCAACAACGTTTAAAAAACAGGAGCCTTCAAAGCGAAAAGTTACTTTCCTTCACCGTTCCAGAAGGTATTCGAGAAAGCCCAGGGGCTTCGCTGGATCCTCTGGTGGCATCAACGCGAGAGTCCCAAAGCTCGAGTCAAGAACTACCATTGGAGCTTCATTTCTTTTGGCATTCATGAAGAACACACTAAATTTGTTTTGAGTCTCAAAGCACCACATTACTATTCTAAGCCTGCAACGGACTCACACAGAGACCTACTCTCGTCTCGTACCAGTGGGTCGTTTGATTCAGGGAATGCTAAGCGCTTGTCATCCAAAAATAGTCCCCCCTGATGGACGTGCTCTCCGTACCACCTGCTCTCCTGCTTGTTTATTGATGGCTCTGTGTTTTTCTGAGGCCTGATGAAGCCTGACTGTTGGAGGAAGCGGCGGCGGCATGGAGGAAGGAAAAAAACCCGAGAGCAGCGCGGCGCAGCGCGATGCCCCGTGTCACACGAGGATGAGGCGGCTTTTACAGATATTAGTGTGACAGGTAAACATGCGCTGAGCGCCTGACGGGAGTGTCAGAGCTCGCTCAGGAAAGAGTCGGGGTCTCGTAGACGGCGGATCCGCTGATAGACCGCAACGATGGTGGTGGGTTTGAAATGGCTCCTTCAGCAAACAACCACAGGGAAATCAAAGCGCACAGTCAAACTCTCTCGCTCTGGTTTGAGAGAGACATGAATGAGTCCGCCGTTTCGTCGAGCCCGAAGAGAAGTCCAAGTTGGACTGGGTGACGTGTGTCGTCCCCTGGAGTTTTGTTTAAGTGAAATCGCTCGACTTCGCCTCACTGTGTCTGAGTAATTATTTCCTGGCAGTGACTCGTCCCATTTTCTTCCTGTGGGTGTTGGATGATCAACGGGAAGTAGAGCATGCGGAGCAAAAATATGCATACGGACACGAAAACACTCGACTTCAATTAAATAGAAATGAGACTGAAATGGAGTGAAAGCAATCCGACTGTTTGTGATTTCCAGCACAGCAGTTTTCAGATGTAGAAGGGAAAAAAAAACCTTTGAGATCCAAAACAAATCTCACAAACATGCGTAGTTTTTGGGTGAATGTGTCAAACATGCAGCTCACACTGGGTGAAATCACAGCATCACTCACACACAAACCTAAACGTGCACAGGGAGACCATGCAAACTCTACTTCACCACCACGCAGCCTTAAAATATCATAACCTTTAAAAAAGCTCCACCAAAAGTTACAGGATAGAGTAACATTTATATTTACAGTCATAAACCCGGGCTGACTGAATCAGGCATCCTATTTTTTCCCAGTGTCCTTGTTCAATAACATGACCTTTAGGGTGAACGTCCCCCCTCCCTGGCTGTCATTGTGAATATGTCTGAGGGCCACAATGAAGGACCAAGAATTATTAATTACTTTGAAAGGGCAGTGGGAAACAGCCCGGACCACCACCATCCTGTGCTGGCAGGAAACGCCAGGCGAGCGTGACAACCTAACATTTAAGATGCCGACGCTTTACGATCGGCGGCGCCAATTATTCAAACGTTCACACGGGCTTTTGGAGAGCCTTCATGCATAAAGGCATAAAGCGGGTTTCTGGCAAGTGGGGCATTCGAAATTTCAGGATAAACTGGACATGCAGACATTAGAGTCATACGATGTGCTGCTTTATGAGGAAATAAAATAATGAGTTCCTCAGAAGAGGCAGCTTAATGTCCAGAGACCTGATGCAAGAAAGAACGAAATGCTGAGGAAACCTCAGTCATAAGGCACTTTGTATGACATAAAGAGAACATGTGGACTTCATTCAATGCATGAAATAAAGTAAGTTGTAATTTGGAATATAGTTTTAAACAACCGTTGTACACTGCAGCATAAAGTACTTCAACTTCCTTCCCCACTGACCCAGTTCCTCTCAGGATCTGCTGAGGATTCTCCTCTGCAGGTTTCAGAGGAGGAGCCGCTGAACCAGAGAAGATTCACATTCACTTGGCTTCATTTTTTGGAGCCACGATGAAAAAATGATGAGCCACCAACAACAGCGTGCGATTCAAACATGCCGCTGGAGCAGGAAGTAAAACTGGAGACTCCAAGGCCCCGTGTTCAGGAGGCTTTGGATACGGCTCCTCCAGCCGCGGGTCCATCAGTGAGGAATGCAACAAGCCCGAATATCTACAGCATTTTTCTCGCCGCCGCTCCATTGTTTCCTTAATGTCAGTGACACCAGACTTCAAAGACGAGACTCTTCACGGGGAAGATGGGGTGAGCTGACCCGCCCGTTACTGGCTGCAGCGGGAAAAAATCCTTTTATTACTCCGCTCTCCCAGTTTTTGATTAAAGGTTGGAGAAAAAGACGGGGAAATAAATAAATAAAGCAGGTTAATGTTGTATTCACAAAGACCAGGCAGCACTTTGATCTTGCTGAGGGACGAGAAGTAATCCGGGTGTCAGAGACAGAGAGGGGCGATGCCGGAGTGGGCTTAAGTATGCGTTGTGTTCAAGTCAAAGAAAAAAAGTTGGTCGTGGAGCGAGAATGAAGTGAAGATATCTCATTAACATGAGTTCTTCCGCTTCACCAGCACACAGAAAAGGAGAAACACAGTCCCTCAATGATAAGGTGACATTGTAGAAACTTTTGGATTAGCACTTTTTTAAGCTGGAGATGAATTCGAGAGGATTCACATAAGATTTTTTTTTTTTTCAGGTTGGTGCAACAACTCCACAATGCCTGTGCATCAAGGGCAGGAGCGAGAGGGCGGAGCCAAGGATGCAGGAACCTCATCAGACTCTTCACTTGATTGACAGGATCGATGCAGTCGTTTAAAGCGTTCTCAGTGGTTTCTGGCGGACAGAAACTTTCCCGGAATGGTGCCGGCTTTTCCCGGGTGCAAATGAAAAACCTGAAACCTTTTGGTTCGATGAAACGATGTCGTCAGCTGTAGACAGGCATAAAGGCAACACAGAGGATGCCGGTTGTCTTTTTGCAACAAAACGGCAGAAACAGCCTCAAAGACCGCAAAACTTTGATCCAGTTTAAAGTGGATCCTATCGAGACTAATGCACGCTTTTTAATGCACACCGCTGCCCGTCTATCTGCCAACCACAGCGGAGCATTTGAAGTAATCTGATAAAGCAGAGGAAGACTGACTGCCAGTGCACTCTCCTCTGCCGATGAGGAAAGTAATCCTATTTTCTGCTGTTTCCCTGTCATATGCTTTTTCCACCTATCTGATCTTCTTCTAATTGACGCGAGCAGCCTCGTAACCTCCGGGCTGTAAAAGGAGCCGCGACAATGAACATGGTGTTTTATGTGTTTCTCATGAGGATGGGAACACTGGGGGGGGGGGGGGGGGGGGGCCCACCATCCCATTGGGTTT
>JASSRZ010000086.1:11059670-11073144 GCA_032164315.1 Malacoctenus gilli | reverse complement strand
CCATCATCAATGCAAGATCTTGGTGAAAAATTAATGCAACACTGGATGGAAATAAATCTTTTGACATTGCAGAAGCTGAATGCGTGCCGTAATCAAAGCTAAAGGCAGTCCAACAAAGTATTAGATTGTATGACCTTTTTTTTTGGGTGGTGACTTTTTTTTTGGCCAGGCAGTGTATGATTCACATCATCCACATGAATTCCTCCTTAAGGTTGCAGCTGCTTCCGCGACGGCTCCTCTTCGGGTCTTGATTCTTGACTTTGTTCATGAGACCATTTTTCCCCCACAGACAAAACATCTCACCCAGAACTCTGTTGAGAGGATCCCTCATGTTGACGGTGTGAAGTTGGGAGGCCGACAGCGAGCTGCTCATCGATCGGTCGCCTGTGAGGTAGCGGGAAAAGAAAGAAAGAGAGAGAGAGAGAGAGAGAGAAAAAAAAACCCGACTGATGATCATGTGACAGGTTTTGTTTTTAGACACTTAAAAAAAGCCCCAAAAAAACACAGCATACGAGCAGGGAAGTTATGTGAAGTTTGCGTAGGAGGAACGTAAAACTGTGGTTTCCTTCCTGCTTTCTTACATCATTTCTTTGGGAGACAGAAAAGACTCCCCCCCCCCCAACATGGCTGACGTTTTAATTCTTGACATAATAAACGCAAATTTGATGTTGTTATAAGACTGATTTTCAACGAGACTGGCTACCAATTTTTTTTTCATCCTTGCAGGATCCCTGAAAGCCACTCTAACAAAGGCTATGGACCCCTTCTCTCTGATTCGCTAAAACATTACGGTGAAGCCAAACACTGCTTGGCAAGGGTCTCGATCAAGTCGTCGGCTGAACCAGTAAAGGGTGTGATCTTCTGAAAGTGTCCAGCGGGCAGAACGACGGTTTCTAAATGACTCTGCAAGTCATGGAACATGCTGACCTGTGACATCCTGTCTGGGAATTTCTGTCTAAAGCTAAAACTGAAAAAAGGAAAAAAAACCCAAAACAAAACCTCCCACAGCGAACGCGCTCGGTCCGCCGTTCTTCGGTCAGATGGGCCGAGGGAAAAGAACAGTACAAGGAAGGGGCCTCGCTGGAGGCCCGCGCCACACGTTCATCTCGGCGCCGCTCTTTAACGCCGAACGTGAATCAAGTTGAAACTTGCGGAACAGCACGATGGTTGAAGCGGACTGCGAGTGTGAATGTGCGTCTGTTTTAAAAGGTCACGCAAGAAGTAACATGCTGGCAAGAGGCGCTCAAAAAGTCTATTTGGCTGGAAAACCCATCTGGTATTTTGTTTAATCCCCGGCTCAGACTGACAGACAAACGGCTGAAAGGTCACAGGCGCTGTAACTCACCCGCGCACTTAAAGCCAGACATTATTAAAGACTGACCTGGACTGGAAAGAGCCACGGGCTCGTCTTCGTTGGAGCTGAGGAGACGCATGAGCTTGGACGGCTGAGTGTCATCCAAAGGAAACAGGCTGTTGTAGTCCTGCGGCCAATCACACGGCAAATTAGCCCGAACCGTATCAGACGATATTCGGGAAGAACCAGAAGTTCGAGTGAGAAAAACATACAGGAAAGAAAAAAAGAAGCCTTTTTACCTCGATATCTTCTCTCTGTCGTTTGCGCTGGCGAGCTGAGAAGGAGCCTTTGTGGTGAGACGAGTAGGAGCTGAGAGCGCACCACACGGACAACCTGGAGATCCAACGGTACAAGTCAGCGGTAGGCGAGGCAAAACGGCCTCCCCGTGGACACGCGCCAATCGGCTCGCCCTTACTTGGCCAAAGCCTTTCCCGGTGGGTCGGCCAGACTGTGCCAGTGGGCGGAGTCGGTGAGCAGGTTGGGCAGGATGGTTCCCAGCAAGGTGAGGGTGATCTGCTGGGTGTCCAGGCAGAAGATGCTGTAGAGCAACTCCACCACTCGGGTGGCCCACTCCTGTCGCGTTTCCTTCAGCAGCTCCTGAGGCGACACACAGAGCGCCGATGACACAAGCTAACGAGTTGAAGTGCTGTATTTTATTGACCAAGTGAAGCGTCAAGAAAGTCTTCCACTGAAGCCTCCGTACCTTCACCAAGTTGTTGGTGAACCAGAAGACTCCGCCCATGCTGAGCAGACTCTCAAACAGGTGCAGCGCCCGGCTGTCCACCCAGCCTTTCCGCAGCACCACCTGGAACTGCTTGCTGAGGGCCTTCTGGATGGGCTCCTTGGCCGGCATCAGGTTGCGGTACGGGATGGGCTCCTGGCCCTCCACTGGCGACCGCAGAGCCGCGCCCGTCTGCTGGAAGACGTCGGCGCACATGTGCTCCATGATGGAACTCATGATGATCACGCTGCCGGATCAGCGGGGGGGGGGGGAGACAACGGCGATGAGGGGTCGATCCACGCGAGGCGAGACCATCGTGTTGTGCGTTTCGTACCGTTCGTTGTAAAACTGCAGCGTGTTCTCCCCGTACAGTGGGGTCACCAGCTGTCGGATCATGGTCTGCGGCTTCTCCCTCTCGTCCCTTCCCAGCATCCTGACGTGCGCGACCAGCCACGCCACGGCACAGATGGCCATGCTGCACACTTTCCCTTTAATGTTGTCAGTGATTTTCTGCACTCAGAGAAACGCAAGCACAAAAAAAAAGGGGAAGGAAGGAGGGATGTGGTCAGAAAGGGGGTTGACACTGTGCCATTCAAGAGGCATGAATGAAAAGAGGAAGGAAGGACAAGTCGGCCATCTTCAGTCGATTTAAGGACGTCATCGCTGTTGCAAAGTTTTCACTGATTTTCCACAGAAGACGTCAAGTTCTGAGTCAAACCGAAAGCTATTTGAGGAGACTGCCGGAGACGGTCTCCCGAGACTGATGTCCAGTCACAGGATAGGAGCGTCGAAAAAAGAAAAAAAGGAGCATGAAGTCATACACACCTGGACAGCTTCAACAGAAAGCACGCCGTTCTCCCACGCGTTCAAAACCTCCAAGATGGCCGCTGGAGTGCTGAGGCAGATTTCGTGCCATTTCACTTGACTGAGTAAAAAAAAAAGACACATTTCCACTGAGCAAACTTCCATGGAGAGACAGACCAAACCACTGCATGTGAAATGGTCTGACCAGACCAAAGCTTCACGTAAGCTGCAAAGCTGAAAAACGAAACAGAAGCTGGAGACGGCCACTTCTCGAAAACGGCGAACCCGTGCTATTTTAGTGATTCTCGAACCTGTACTTATGGGAAAACGCTGCGGCTGATCGTAAAGGATGAGCTTTGTCATCACCCATCAGAACCTACACGAGTTTCATCTCGGAGGAGTTGTTCAGCAGTGTCACCAGGCTCTCCACTTTGCCCGGCTCGGGCCTGAAGCACGGGTGGTCCGGGTTCAGAGTCTTGCCCTCCTCCGGCATGCACGTCTGCAGCCACGTCTCGAAAAAGGGCGTCTCCCCCGAGGGACTGGGATCGGACAGGATCACCTGCGAGGGAGACGGCAGTGAGAATGACATCAGGCCTGCGGACGGAGGCTGAACGAGTGACTCATTTCTGGCGAAACGGCAGCAGAGGCCTCTTGAAGCATCTTCAGTAAAGAAGAAAAGGCATGTCGTCATGAGTCCTGGAAGAGGCGCTTCCTTCAGCTGCCGACTAACCTCAGAGCCATACGTCTGCACCACGTGGCAGAGCATGAGGAAGGAGATGTCGAAGAGCAGAGCGCGCACAGACGCAGACTTCGCTGTGGAGACATAATGGGAAACGTCCTGGTTGAAGAGTTTGTCGGGGACAAAGAAAATTCCCACATTGGAACACATCATTCTCGGTTTTCAACTCACATCCTTCACCGCTGATGTGTTTGGGAAACTCGTTGAGCCTGAAAGAAACAGTAAGGACACAGTAACTACAAACCAAGTGGCATCTTCTTTGAGCACCAGGTGGTTTTTTTTGGTTTGTTTTTTGGCCGAGAGGATTTTTCCCTCGGAAATCTTGGCTCTTAGTTCTAAATTACTCACTTGATGAACTTTCTCGCAAAAGATTTGAGCTTCCCAGTGGCGGCTGCTGCGGCCAGGAGCAGGTCCAGGCTTTTACCAGACAGCATGTGTCCGAGAACGCCCAGCAGCCCTTCTGGGGACTTTGAATGGTCAGCGTCAACCGTCTGATGGAGGAGAAGGAGGAAAAGTTATGACCACTTGATGTAATGCTCGTGTTCTTCGATGCTTGACTCAATCAGCACCGCAATCTAAACATCCTCTGTGATCATGTTTCTGCCACTGCACCTTGAGAATGTTGGTCACGGTGGGCTCAGCTCGCAGGATGAGGCCTGGGTTCGGCTGGATGTTAGCATTTTCGGCCGTTTTTAGCCTTGGGGCGAACTCCCTGTCCTCAGTCCTGAATCAAAGGTGCAAAGAGGGGTGGGATGGGTGGGGAGGGTGGGGCAGGAAGAGGGAGAGGTACGGGAGAGGGTTGGAAAAACAAAGGAAGGGAGGGAAAGAGAGGGAGAGCAGCAGGGTGGGGGAGGGGGGGGGGTGTACTGTATGAATATGGTGTTTAGAATAACATTTGAACAAAACTGACTGGAAAGTTAAAAGGAAAAGGCTTTTTTCCCCAGCAAATTGTTTCAGTCCTTTGCCTGCATCGTCGTGCGCTCGCTTGTGGCACAGAAACTCGTACCGTTTCGAAGTGAGGCTGGCCGTGTTGGACTCCGACAGCAGACCCAGCTTGTTGCACTCCTGCAGGAGCATCCCGAGGCAATCGCAACTACGAACACACACACACACGACAAATAATGTGGGGAAAAAAAGAGATTTTTTTTCCAAGCATTTTTCTGGCCTCCTTATCTCCAAATGTTTAGCCGAGAGATTAAAGGCAGGGAAAGGGGCTGCGGAGAGAGTTGCAGTTACGTACTTGCATCTCTGGTCTGCTTTGTCAAGCAGTGGCGTCAGTTTGAGGAGGTACTGAAAGGCAACGTTGACATCCTCCATGAAATCCTGCAAAACGCAAGTCGTTTAAAGAGAGGCTGAAGATTTGTCGCGTTCAATCTTACACCTCATTACATGCATTAGATTGAGATCTGTGTGCTCCTTCAACAAAACAGCGTCAGGGAGTCTGACCTGTCCTTTGTCTGCTTGAGGATATTTCTTCAGCCGCAGTAACACTTGTGGGATCTGAAATTAGGAAAACAAACTGTACTCGAGTAGAACATTGTTACGTTGCCTATTTTGTACTCCGTTACCAGTAAAAGGACCACTGGTAAACACTTGCAAATAGAAAGAACTTTGTGACTTCACGCAACCTATTCAAAGGGAGAAACTAACAACATATATTTGAAAAAATCATTTTCTTAGTTACAAGATGTAAATTCTTCAGACCACATGTGTTCGCATACATATGTTGAGTAAAAACATGAGGATGAGAGAAGGAAGACAGCCATGTGACCTCATCTTACCTTCAGGAAAGTAAAAGCGGTCCATTTCAGCTCCTCTGTGCCCTCTGGTGACTCGATGAGGCCAGTGAAGCAAGCTTTCCAAATCTCCAGGACGAACAGAGGAGCAGGAATTTGCTGAGCACAACAGAACGTTTCCATGAGTTATTGCTTTAAACACAACATGCACAGGACAAACAACAACATCAGCTGGTGAAGACGAGTACCGAAAACCAAAAATAAGAAACTATTGCAGGATGTTGTTTATAAGGACGCTTTCTTGACCACCGTCACATGTAAGCACAGCGCCAGCAGAAAGAAAACGAACACGATGTTAACAAGAGTTCTGAGCCTTCAATGAATTTGCAGCAGTAAAGAACGCTTAAAAATGCCACCCCCCCACCCCCCAATGTTCACCTGCATTCTCTTGATCATCATGAGCTGCTCCACCAGCGGCTGCGTCTCCCCAGTCAAATTCATGGTCCCCTCCAGCATGATGAAGGCGTGGACTGACGGGAAGGAGGCGTGAACCGGTGGGTCACACTGCACGGACAACATCGAGGGAATGCTGAGGCGGAACGCAGAGCAGAGGTGGATGTTAGAGTGTCGCAGCGTCACCACAAAGTCTTCCAGCTCTCCGGGACGAAGTCCCACCTCTTCACAAGCGACAAGCTCTCCTCTAATTTGGTCCTCAGCGTCTGGTTGGGAACACTGCTGAGGCCCTCCGTCACTCTGAGCACCGCTTGTTCAACGTTGTTCCAGGAGCCTGAGGGGAGAAGACAACATTTCTCATCGAGATGCGATTTCATGGCGTTTCTTACGAGCGACCCTTCAAACTTGAACGTGTGCATCGAAGCAGCCCCACTGCTCACCTTGGTCCTCCAGCCGGGCGATGTGGACCAGAGCTCTGTTCTTGGTGCTGCTCATCAGGCTGTGCAGCTTCTCCTGGCAGGCTTTGAGGCTGGCCTCCGTGGTGGCCGACGGGCCCAGTTCTCTCAGCTTCTCGCAGTACCACGCGCAGCCCTGCAGCAGCCACACCACCACACCCAGCAGGGCGCGACACAGCCCGATGCACTCCTCTGCCTTCCCGTGACAGCTGAACGAGAGCAGTGAGTCCACAGTGTCGGTTATCGAAGCAGACAGAATGTGATTGGTGTATTCGGTGACATGCAGATGTAAAATAAGAGACTCTCAGTATAACACCATAAAGTGGATAACTGTGATGGCATGAGGAAATCAACAGACCTGAGGCGATGGCAGAACATGCCCATTATCTCCAGCAACGACTTCACGCACAGCTCCCGTGAGAAATCATCAAACTGTAATAACAGACAATATTGTCAAAAGCATGAAACTCAATCAAGTTGTTACGCATGTAATAAAGCATAAAAACTACCTTGCTGATGGCTGTAAGCACACTTGAGTAAGACACCATCTAGGAGGAAAGAGTAAATCCGTCACATCATGCAAAACTAAAACATTCGTTCGAATGCAGTGACTCATCCTGTCGTCTCACCTGTGAGCTGATGGCATATTTGAGGTAAGATAATATAAGAGGGTTTGGAAAGGGACCGATCATCGCCTGCTCCATCAGGGCCTCTACAACAAGTAAAGCGCATTTAGAGACGCTGCACTTATCAGACAAGGAGGACTGCAAACGTCCCAAATAGACACGACCAACCTGCGAGGTTCAGGTAGTCCCACGTTGCGCCTTTGGGAAAGTTTTTCTTGATGTTGATGGCCCACTGATAGTCGCTCCATCGCTCCTTCCATGCCTGCAGGATCGCTTGCTTCAGATTGACCACCTTCATCCTTGCAGAATCAACCACACGCTTGAAATGACGAGAGCGTCCCAAAGGAAAATATCATAACAAAGTCGCATCGTGACAGTTTCGGTGCGATATAACTGATAAATCGAGGTAATTTAACGCTGGCTTTTAGCTAGCAATACCATTCATTAGCTCATGAGGTAGTTTCATGTATTTTGAACGCTGGATACAAAATCAAACACTATTGACAGAAAAAAGCACCGCCTTTCACATCCTACGATGCATTGAAGCGCTTCTTACCTGACTTATTCGCTTTATTAAAGCGCAAAAATCTGTTTATGGATCTTTCAGCTCCACAACAGGCAGCGCGTCATTGTCTGTGAACGACCTTAGTGCCCATTGGTCGATCTGACGACTCCTGAGCATCCTCTCATCTGATTGGCTTAAGTCGGCCGCGCAACGCCACACCATTGTAACGTCCCCACAGCGGCGCAAGATGTCGCCCTTCACGAGGCCGAAAGTTCAGTCGGAGCCCAACGGCCGCGGGACCGGTGAGTCAGGGAGGAAAGTAAATAAGTACTTAACCCGAGCTGACCCCTGAGGTGTTCAACTAAACACCGAACCAACTGAGGAGAGGAGAGAGATGGACTAATTAAACACGGTACGATAAGCACATACTTACAGTGCAGCTGTACCTGAGTGTCTGCTATTTCTTGTTATTAAGGCCTAAGTTTACAGGCCTTACTTTTTTTCCAAACGAAAAAAGCTTTTCTTGTTTATGTATTTATTTTAGCTGTTTTTTTAGTTGTCTTATTTTTCCTGTTCCTTCTATAATTTCTCTCATTTTCATTGTTAGCTTAATTTTCAGTCTTAGTACTCTTACAGTAAATGCACTGGGAATACATTTTCTGTTATTTTGTATCATTTCTGGAAAAGTTCCCAACTTTTTGTTGAGGGAATTGGTGCCTTTTGTTAAAATATAACTGTCTTTTCCCATGTATTTTGATTTTACTGATCCAAGAGACGAGTGGAATCTCAAACACACGTGTAATTCACCTCAGTACAGTTTCAACCTGCTTTGTGCCGCCATTTTTGTCCTCCACTTGGACGAAATGAATCCAAACGTTTTTATTGAAAAACACTTCGAATTTTTACTTTAAAAGACAGAAAAAAATGTTCACAGTTTAAAAGGAGCTCAGTGCACTCTCAAATTATTTAGGTGAACTGTGCGTTTTCAAGGGAAAAGGCAGTTTTTCGACAAAACTCTGAGCTTGTCATTCAGGGGACCTCAGAGCTGCCTCTTTTTGGATCAATATAAATAGTTTCGTGCAGAGAAATACACACAAGCAGGATCTGCTACTCAATTTTACTCTCTATTCTACTCTACGTTAAAAAGGACACTGTTCTTCATATCAAAACAAGCCGTCCATCGCTGCAAGGGAAGATCCTGTATTGATTCTGCAACAACAAAGACCTCCATTCTGTGTGATACTGGAGACGGCGGGAGCGAAACCTGTGTCCTGGGACGGAGTGCTGCCAGCCAGCCAGCCAGCCAGCCAGCCAAGGATGATTCGTGTGTTTTGGTGCGATGGAGGTAGGCAATGGAAGGAGGGGAGGTGAGGGTGTCTGCTGCCTCTGTGTGCGTGTGCCTATGTGCGTGTGTGTGCGTGTGTGCGTGTGTGTGTGCGTGTGGTTATTGGGATCCCATGCCCTCTGCCTTCCCACAGAGCGCTGCATTAGCAGTGGGTGCTGAGAGATGTGGGTCCATCCCAGAGGGGCACCAGGGAGACTGTAGCGTCTGTTCTCATGACTTCACTGATAGGACAGACATGGTTTTGCCAAGTCTTTTTCTCTTCGACTGGCTCTTGGCTCATTACAGTAAAACTCGGGCTCATGAGCTTCCAGTTTGTTGTATTGAATGTCTCTCGAAAATGGCCTCTGTGAATGCCTTCATTCAGCTTTACTCATACAGAAAGCCAGTGAATAATCTGTTGTTCAACTCTCAGCAGAAATCATTGTTTACAATTTGTAGTGTTGATTTTTATTAGCAACGTTTTGCTCGTTACTCAGCAGCAGCTGCTGCAGCATCACATACACCTCAGAGCTCCATTGCACGAGGCTGAAAACAGCTGCTCCTGAAAAACCTCATCTAATACCTTTGAAAGAACATGGATTATATATTTTTTTTATTATTTTCTGTGAACTGTTTAGCAGGATTGGGAAATAGACGGATTCTAACCACACGGTGTGCTCCGAGATTCAGAGGAGGATCGTTTTCCAATAAATATCTGAAGTAAATAGAGGTAATATTTCTCACCTCGTGTCTCTGAGCTGTGCTCCAAATTTATGTTTGATTTTTATTCATTTTCACTCCACAACATAACGTCTTTGTTTTTCATACTCGTTTCCCTCCAAGACGACCCGAGTGCCTTTTGGGCCCACAGAGGTAATTACAGGCAGGTTGAGAGGCAGGAAATGAGAGTGCCCTCCTCGTGTCCCCCCAGGTTGTCCATTCATGTTGCCCCATGAATCAGGAGAGACCAGAGGCACCTACTGTATCCTGGATTAGATGGGAAATATAACGTGTCAGCATGTGTAATGTTGCACCTGGCTCCTCTCTCAGGCGAGAGCTTCGAATTGCATCCTCATTAGGAATGACGCTGTTACTGGGACGACAGTTTAGCATGGGAGCATTAGCGCAGGTCGTAGAGTAAAGACGAGGTTCCCAGTGAGAGGGCGATGCAGTGTCAGATGACTCGTACGTGTGTGTAGTTTTAGGTGTGTTCGCGCAGCTGACTGCTAATAAGCAACACAATGGGCTTTGTGCACAAGCTGACAAGCGTAGGTAGCAGAACAGGGCTGTTGCGTATCTTCAGTCTGGGGAACCGACAACAAAACATGTCGCGATTGTTGGATATAGTCCCGTCACTCTGATGGCTCTCAAAATGGATCCTCTGGTACCTTGTGCCAGCTCAGCAGCACTTCAGAATGACATGCAGGCTGCTGTCCATCCATCCATCCATCCATCCCTCCATCCTCCTTCTGTGCTGCTCTTTCAGTGTAGAGTCGTTTGAGCTGATCCCAGCTAACATTGGGAGGCAGGATGCAGTTTAACGGAGCGACAGTCAATCACAGAGAGAAAAGTATTCATACTCATACACAGTGCTGTTGGAAGATAGGAAGATCCTCTATAACCGCTTGAGCTGAAGGCCGATCTAACTGTGATTTGGATGGAAGCTGGCCTGCGACGAGAACTGTAGAAACCTGTGATGAACACTTTCATGATCACATTATCATTTGCCCTCTTAATATACGCAATCATTCATTTTCCACTCGCATGGTGTTGAATAACAGCAAGTCGATTAGAATTGTATTGGATCCATATTCATTATCATTTGGCCCACATTTACGCTCCGTTGCTCATTTGTAGGACTTGGTGATGAGCTCATATATGGGGGGATAGTGACACTACTTTTCCTCAGCCAGACATAGTTACAGTAACATAGAACTCTTTGATTGAGTGATACTCTCACAGGAACTAACTGGGAGTACTTTGAGCGGTGACTACAGAGCCACATGTGGTTTGACACTGAGGAGCTTAATATAGCCCCTTCAACACAGTTTCCCCTCATTTTACTGTCATCAACAGTTCGGGCTACAGGGATTTTGCTCCTGCATTAATTATAACTGGTCTATATGGGCTTGCTGGTCGAGATCCTGGCATGGCGACTGCCTCGCATCCTTCTGTACCCTTTAATTGGTTCCCAAAGACTTTAGTAGGTGTGATGTTTTTTTGTTTTTTTTGTTTTACGTCATGTGAGCAAATGTGTGAGTCCAGACCCCAGCTGGCCTAATCAACTGTTCCCAGGGAGTCACAGAAGGGACGATCCCACGGGAGCGCAATCGTCGGCTTTGCTGTTGCATAATTTAGACACAATTTCTTGGTGACGTAAAATCGTTAAAAACATTACAGCTGACTGTCTGTCTCTTTTCTTCTCGTCACCTATCTGTATGTTGAGTTCTCGTAATGAACATTACTGCAGTTGGAGTTGTGCCTTCGTTGCTTCCTATCTGCAGTTATTCTACTTTTTTTTTTTTTTTTTTTACCAGCAAGCCTGTTACATGGCAACAGCCTCTGTCCAGTAATTAATAGGTTTTATTAGGTTTTAGTTACAGGAGTGGAAAGTGTGAAGGGAGAGGCTTGTGCAGCAGGAGAATGACTCCTATAGCTTTGTGGTACAGACAGCTGCATGTAAACTTGTTGGCATTATCTGCAAAAACTTGCAACAAAAATCCCAATAAATCGAACAACATTGGGCCCTGGACAAGGCTCACAAAGCATTGGGATTATACTTGCTAAGAATGGAAAAAAAGGAGGTAGAGGTCGCCCCTCCCAATAGCCTGCACCCATCCCGTCTGTACGACATGTGTTTGGGATTATATATCAACCGTCTCAGTTTATCCTGACATGCTCTCAATTATCCCGGACCTCTTGATGTCTAATCCTTCTATAGCAGCACACCAGTTTGACATCACAGCGATCTAAAGACAGCTCATTTCCAGACCCAAGTCCAATCCTGATGCCCCTCGACCCATGGAGCACTAATGAAAAAAAGAAATCACTCATTACCACTGCACACCACTAATCCTCAGCGCCTAACTTTCACTCTTTACGTGCGGACGCCAAGTCACACAAAACTCGACCTACACGGTCCACTTCATGTTATATAATCAAACTTGGCAAAAGCCTCCAGCGGAGCCTGAGTGATCCCAGTGTCAGTTAGTGCAGAGATCCAACGCCTGACCTCAGCACAACCATGGCCAGCATGATAATCCTACATCTGTCACTCACTGTGGGTGACTTAATCACCCCAACCTGCATTATTTAGCAAGAACGGATGGCCAAAGATCGGGTACAAACAGTTCAGGATCATACATCACCCGCCAAAAATGTCTTCAGTGCTGCTGCTGATTTCATTAACTTTACCGTGAACCACGAATACAGTTGTGATGATAAGCATTACATATATTTTGTTCTAGCAAGCAACAATTGTGCGATTGTCTTTTTTTCTCTAATGTCACTTAACAAATGTTCAAACCATTTGCATATTTGTTGCTACAAAAATGACTACAATGCAAAAGGCACACTCTTTGAAATAATCAGCTAAAAGTTAGTAATTTCACTTCAACTTCAAAAAGCCAAAGCTGAGGTCCAGCCTGCAGACATATCAAGTAAAATCAAAACCACTGAAATTCTGCCTTCTGCAATGTTTCTTTTCCAGAATATAGAAATCAGCATTTAGCTGAGAGAAGATACATTTTCTGTGTTGAGAAACAGTGATAGAAAACACAAACAATGTGGCTGTATTGTCCGAGTGTCCCTGGAAGCCATGACAATGTGGTGACCAGGAAGGCATGCGCGCCTCTGTTTCGCCACTGTCAGAATGTCTTCCGTTAAAAAGGCCACGGTGACATTTTAGTGGTTTAATTCTGTCGGCTTCTTCCGAGGTGGGAGCGTCGCAGCAGCCTCTCATGTGTTGTTACCCAGTGGATGTGACAATGTCGGAGCAAAGCCTGCTGCCCAGGTCCGCAGGGCCAAAAGGCCCCCGGCCCAACGCTTGTTTGTGTGTCACGGTGATTAATTAATGAACCTTCTTGAATAATTGGCTGGAGACCAGGAAGTCATCTGACTGGTGACACGAAGCTTGATCTCTCATCTTAATCAGCCCTCGCGGTCGTGTATTAGCTCAGCTTCCACAACGTCCAAGCCCAGCGCCAGGCTTTGAATCGCTCCACTTTGGTGGGAAAAAAAGGAGATAAAAACAGTATATTTTCACAGTTAGTTTTTTAATTGAATAATTCAAATGACTCTGAATTAAAATCAAAAGCCCAGTAGACATTTCGCTGGACATAGGAAGACTTCTACAGAGGTCAAAGGTTTGTTTTTTTTGTTGTTTTGTTTTTTATTTCCCAATCATCCCTTTAAGAGAAATACCAGTGAAATCAGAAGCGTCTGTGCAGAAGAGGAAACAAGAGAAAATAAATCATTTAAAACTAAGACAAGAAATATATGTTGCCTCTTGAGAGTGATTTCATCGTAGTACGCTGGTATAAACAGATAAATATTGATTGCTGTATTCTATCAAAAAGAACTTTGTATAAAAATAAGCAGGTTTGTTCAGCCTTGCTGCTCCCTATTATCCTCTTATAACATCGTTATGGTTTTTACACTATAAACTTCTTATGTTTAGCTAAAACCTTTGTGTGTGTGTGTGTGTGTGTGTGTGTGTGTGTGTGTGTGTGTGTGTGTGTGTGTGTGTGTGTGTGTGT
>JASSRZ010000086.1:11022673-11059570 GCA_032164315.1 Malacoctenus gilli | reverse complement strand
TGTGTGTGTGTGTGTGTGTGTGTGTGTGTGTGTGTGTGTGTGTGTGTGTGTGTGTGTGTGTGTGTGCGTGTGTGCGCTTCTTTTTAAGGGCTCAGGTGGGCAACATGAAAGCTGAAACAACCTCTGGAAAAAATATTCAGTAGAAATGATTGAACTATGCATTTCAGTGTTAAAAGCTGTTCACTCGTCACCCTATTTACCACTGACATTTCGTGAGTAGGTGCAGAGGCTTCACACATCAGTGTACGCAACCTTCCCAGAAGGTAATGAGCATTAAAAAGGTTTCAGGTTGGGTAAAGAACGCTTCACTTAGCCAAAAGGGAAGATTTCTATTTTACAGTTTCCCTACATTTTCCTACAAAAGCATCATGTAACCAAATAAATATTGCCGACTCAAAGTTGTCACCATAGTTTTAACTGCCTGTTAGGAAAATACTAGTCATTGTGACCAAGAGTTCAACCATTTCATGGTTCTTTGTTGTCCCTTACGCGTTTGTATTTTTTAATCTGTGCGAGTTGATCGAAACGCATTCGTTTGTTGAACATGACATCTGCATTTCAGTGAGGTAAAAGTACACCAGCTGGATAAGATGAGTTGTGCTGTGAGTTGACATACAGGTTCTATTGACAGATTCTGGCGGAGCATCTAAAAAAACGGGGGTCCCTTTAGGTACTGTCAAAAAGCAGCGCTGTCATGCGGAATACCTTCATGTTTCAGATACTGAGGTTTTCGAGACAATCTCTTTTGTTTTGAGAGGATCTTATTCAACTGAGGTGTAAACACTTTTTCTCCAATTACGACTCTTCAGATTTGGATAATTCGTCCAAATTGGTTGGAGAAGATTACTGGGGGACCAGTCGAATCAAACCTTAAGTCTGAGCTACACTCCGTTACTTTGGTATCAAAACTGAGCAATCTTATGCATACAGGTACAATTACACCTACAAATCTGTACAGTCATTCACGTGCTTTGCCTGTTCATCGGTCTGAACTGCTGATTATGCATCTTAGCATCTTCTGAGGGACTGATTGAGATACACGTAACAAGGGTGAATTAAAAAGATGTGCTTCAGTGTTTATTGCTTCACCCAGACCCCTCTGCTCCATCCTAACTCATTGTATTAGCATATTGCTTAATTGCATTGTGCTATCTACAGTTTGTGAATGTATTAGGAATCAAATATATAAAAGAAATTAATAATACTTTTGGTTGCTTGTCTGTTTTTATCCTGGCTTTCGCCCTAAGGAAACACAAGTCATGTGATAATCAGGCCAATCCAGGTACACTTCAAACAGAGATGGTCTTTGTTGTTAATGCCATGAAAAAAAAACAGATTATTTTTCTCACTGTTAATGTGAAGTGAATAGAAACGTCGGGCCAGCCGCAGTGAGTCTGCTAACACATCTGGACTTTTCTAACCTTATTAACATAACACAAAGCGCCGGAGAGACATCTGCTCTTATGATGTGTCTTTGTTGAACATTTCAGCTGGGTGCTGTTGGAGGAGATAACACCGCATGAATTTCTGTTTCATCCACATCAGAGAACAGCTCTTTAGCTGAGTTCTGACAAAGGGTGAACATCTTGTAGTTTGTGCACGTTTTTAGAGATTAGCCCCTTTTTTCCCCACATCTGTTTCAAAATTAAATTCATCAGTTCTCAATTTGATTTGATAAACAAATCATTTTCCCAATGAAGCTTCTGTTCAGGGGGATATTTTGGGACACGTTAAGTATTGATGAAAGCGTCATCATCGCCTTTCTTTATCTCAGGCAGAACTTGATTGAATATAGTTGATCGATGTGCATAGATTCATTTTGAATGAGAGAAAATTGCACATAAGGTGCATCGATATGCCCGTTTTTCCCCCAAATTTGACCATTAAATGAGACAGGTGTGATTGACTCACATATATTACTCCTAAGATATGTTACAAAGGAAGATTTTCACCCAAAAGTGCAAAACGTAGCTCAATTGTAACCTGGGAATTGTAACTTATAGCCTTCCCATGCAAAGTTTATTCAGGTTTACTGGTCACTTGGCTTGTGCGCGATAAAGTGTCGATTAATATTGCTGGTGGCTTAAAAGAACCACTTCGGGGAATCAAACCTAAAGTGTTCTTTCAGTCTCATTTATATTCAGTGAGCTTCTCGATTCAGTTTGTTCTGCCTGCGATTCCTATTTCAGATTTCAAATTTGGGCCCGCACCAACACGAAAATGAGGTTGTTGAATTATGTTGTCCTCGGCGGCTCACGGTCAGATGCTTTGTCACGGCTCGCTGCATCTGAATGCTACAGTGCATGAATTTTCAATGTGTCACTGAACGCAGGTCCAGCAAATTACAGCGACGCGAGGAGAGCCGAAGAGAAGCTTCGTAACACTATCATTTGTGGCCCAGAGCAAGTTGTAAGAGCAACTTCTAGTTTTGAAGAGGTGTTTTCGGAAACTGATACTGCACACAAAACATAACTTACCTAAGAAATGTATTTACAGCTAAGATTTGATTATAAGGTTGTTTTTTTTCTGATATCAGTTTTTTCTGGATTTACTATCAATAAACACTCTCAACTCAAAACGACCATGTGAAAAAAGATTCAAGTTTCCATGAAGGAAGAAGGTCTTTCTGTAGCCTTTTCCTTGATTGTAGACATTCCTTACCACAGTTGTCTAAGCTGCGCACTCTTGCTTTTTCCCACATTCGTTCCAGTTAAGTCCCTTTTTACTGGTGTCCCCTTGGATTTCCACCCGTTCACAGTAGTCAGCTTTTCCTATGGCACTTTGCATTGCTCTGCATTTTTACCCTTAGATAATGAACTCTGACCTGAGGTCATTGGGTAGAGGTCATATTTCTGACTCTCTGCGGTATGACCTCTGGTCCAGCGCCCTGGTGGCCTGTAAACGTTCAAATTCGTGTCGGCTGTTACGGTCCGGACTGAGATTTGCCAGTGCCCTGCTCCCGCCACCCACGTCCTCCTCCTCCTCCTCCTCCTCCTCGCGATTGAGGAAGGCCAGCTCGTTTTCGTAGCAGAAGGAGTTGGAGCTTGGGACGAGGAACTTGTTCTCCACCATGTCCTTGGCACTGCAGCGGGGGGTGGACGGCACCTCGTAGGTTTTGTGAAAGTGAGAGTAATCCACCTTGTAGAGGTTCTTCTCCTCGAACAAGACCGGTTCAAACCGGTGACCCCAAAGAATCTCAGAGGCCAAGTAGGAGCTGCGAGCCTGCGTGGTCATGGCGGTCGCTTCCACCATCCCCTCTAGTATCACGACGATCTCAAAGTCTGCAGTCTCCAAGTCCTGTTTGCTGATCCCAAAAAGGGGGCTCTCCTCATCAATCTCGTGGAGAATCGTGATGGGCGAAACCAAGAAAATTCTGTCCAAGCCTTTGTCGAAGCCCACATTAATGTCTATCTGGTCGAGGGGGATGTATTCCCCCTCGTCTGTTATACGAGGCTTGATGAGCTGTGCTCGGACATGAGCTTCGACAATGTGGCTCTTACGAAGGTTCCCAACCCTCCACATGAGGCACAGCTTTCCATCCCGCATGGCAATGACCGCGTTGTGGCTGAACAGCAGAGTCTGTGCTCGCTTCTTGGGCCTCGCCATCTTGGCCATGATGGCCCCGATCATGAAGCAGTCAATGATGCAGCCCACTATGGACTGGAAGACCACCATGAAGACAGCCACGGGGCACTCCTCGGTCACACAGCGATAGCCGTAACCGATGGTCGACTGTGTTTCGATGGAGAACAGAAAAGCAGCCACGAATCCATTGACCTGCAGGACACATGGGGTGAAGTTGTCATCGCCGGCCGGGTTATCCAGATCGCCGTGCAGCAGGGCGATGACCCAGAAGGCCAAGCCGAAGGCCAGCCAGGACACCACGAACACAAGGGTGAAGACTACCAGCATCCACCGCCAGCGGATGTCGACACAAGTGGTGAAGATGTCGGCCATGTAGCGTTGTGACTTGTCGTCCATGTTGGCAAACTGCACGTTGCACTGGCCGTTCTTTTTGACGAAGCGGTTGCGGCACTTGCGGCGTGTGTGGATCTTGCCATTGCCAAAGCCGTTCATGCCATGCATGGTAGTGAGGCGGAGGCCCTCCTCCTCGGATGACACAATGCTGTAGCGGTTGATCCTTCCCACACTCATGCTCCTGACAGCGCCTCCAGCTGCAGGGTCGGAGCAGAAGGCCAGGCCTGGAGTCCCTGTGTGTGATCAAGGCCCCCCTCACAGCTTGATCACTGGCTAAACTGCATTTTAGTGAGTCATCAAGGGAGCTGGGTGGGAGCCTTGTGCATTTATCCAATCCCTGTAGAGCCTGCAGACAGAGGACAATGGTAAATGTTATTCTCAGGCAAAGACGGTAAATCACACGAAATATTTCACAAAATGACTTATCGTGGCAGTATTTCATGACCTAATGGCCAGCAATGGCTGCAAGTTTAGCGTCGTCTTGTTCATTTTACTGTGGTCCGCTCCATGGATTTGTGAAAGAAAGTATTGGATCTTTGGTGTTTTTGATATGATTATACTCATAGTTTCCTTCCCTGCTACACAGTAAAATGATTTGTTGTCATAGCATACGTCATTCCCTTAATTTGGTTTCCTTGGCGTCTTGCGCTCTCTTTAGACATCACGACTCAAAATCCAATTGGGCCACTGTGAAGGGTCCTCGTGTCTTTTGATGGGCGAGTGAAGAGCTGGCCTTGGAGCACATCCACTTGGGTCACATGGCATTTCTTGTGCTGTGCTCTAAAAAGAGGTTTGGCAGTGGGGACAAATTAAGTCATCTCCCAGCAGATGTTTGATATTATTGCCGTCAAAAATCTGACCGTGGAGTGAGCCACAGTTTGGATCTGGTTTGGCTCTTCATGTGATAAGGAGGCCTGTCATTGTTAAGTCCTAACAGTGACATGAAGGCATTCACATGCTAATTTTTGCCGTGTCTTGGTTGTATTTATAGTCTATCAGCAGCATGCCGTGCAGTCATCACACATCCAACAGACAAGCTGTGCGCCTCTACTTCTTCTTCACTCTCTGAAGTTTGCCATTGTCCTTTCAGCACAATGCTTTTTGTCAGGGCTGTTAAGGTCATTATGCGTATTAAAAGTCCTCCAGGACTTGTATGTGTGCCACTGATTCCTTTGACACGAACTTCCAGATGCAACAAACACAAATGGAGAGAGAATAGCTCTATTTATTTGCCCCCATTCTGTTCAGCTTGCAGGGTTATTCATCATGGTGTGAGGACGCAGTGAGTTTATTCCCCAGTCTCTTGAAGCTCCATGCAGGAGGACACCGGAGCAGCGGTCCCTGTGTTGCATTTACATCTAATTACATATCTGTGGCGTCAACGTAAAGCAGCATTTTAACCTATCTGGCAGTTCAAAGCATAAACTTGTCATGTGTCAAAAAGTCACCTTCCTTTGAAATAATCCTCAATTATCAGAGCACAGCAGTTAGAACCTTTGTTTCCGCCAGGCAGGAGATAACCTGGCTGCTGCACTCAATGTTGTGCCTGTGGGTCAAGAAGGTTTGGCCCCTGGGAGCTGGACCGAGGCCCCTTTGGGTGCAGACAGCTTTTATCGCCTGGCCACATCCGTTGTGTGTCTGTCTGATTCGGGCCCTGAAGGCTTGACAGTTCACTCATGTGCGTTCCTAAATCCCATGTGCCCGGCCGTCTGCCACACTCACACTCCCGTTTCCCGCTCACTCGCACCCTTCCAGGTGGAAGTTTTCCTGATCTGGAGCCGAATTACCTCATGCACAATCTTAAAAAATTGTCCCCCAGGACTGAACGCACACCTATATCAGGAAAGCAGACTGTAACCACAGAGCTATTTTTGGACTTTTCAAGCCCCCTTTTGGTTTTTGACAATGTCTCACTTATCTCCCAAAAGAGCACAGCTGTTAAGGCTAAAAATAGAAAAGCCTGACACCTCTCTGAGTGTTGTTAATTTGACAAAAAAGAATAAAAACATTTAGACTCTTCAATTGTAGCTTGCTTTGCTCCAACACAGACATTTGTCGTCTGTGTTTCTGCCACATGGAAGCAGGTGGTTTGACTTTAATTGCATATTCATCTCTCCGTGATGTCATATAATTGAGATGAATCTCGTGTCTCAGTTGCATTTCACATGCATCTCCACACTACACATATGACCTGAGCAGCCCTATGAGGTAAACGGTCTCCATATCATACTGTAGCGGCGGGGTGTCTGGTGTCCAGTCCATTGCTCAGGTGAAAATAAAAACCTTCCTGGAGTCCACGCAGTTGCTTAATAGGCGCAGTCAGACTAATCAAAGTCTGTGCATCAAATCAGACTCCAGGATTAATATTTATTGCCAGGTCACCTTAAATTTGATTGCAGACTTCAACATGGTATAAGTTTGATGGCTGAATAATAGTTACATGTTCCACAACAATAATAGTTTGTGCTAAATTGTGCTTGATTTGTATTCGATACGAATTTAAACCAAAACGTTTTGTGTGAACCATCAGTTCAGAAGAGAAATCTCACAACTGTAATAATCCTATTTGTATTTTCCAGCAAGTTGAACCATCTGGGTGGAGAATTCATGCTTAACCAAAGCGCAAGCCACTTTGAATCACAAAGCAGGACGGCGAAAGTGATTAAGAGCATACTGAGTCATTTTTTGAACAACCTTTGGTGACCTAGTCCGCCGTGTGCGTTCTTGGGGAGTTGAGAGGAGCAACTAGGGAGGGGGGTTGGAGTGTGTGTGTGTGTGTGTGGGGGGGGGGGATGATAAGCTTGCAGCTGATTAGACTGAATAGAATGAATAATTGGATGTGCAAAATAATTGAAGGGATTGGGAGGCACAATGAAGTGGAGCGGGAGAGGGTGCTTCATCTCAAGACAAGCGCGCGGGAAACTGAGCTACTGGGGAGCTGCGATCCCGGCCCACCTCCCAAGGCCATTGTGAAGGAAGAGCCGGGTCTCAGGTGTCATTGTATTTTCCTATAGCTCACCACGCGGAACTCATCTCGTCTCAAGTGACCTACAAGTATTTTCCTATAGAAAGTAACACCGCATCACCATGCAGCGATGCTGTCCATTGGCCAGTCAGTTATCAGCTCGTTTTATCGCTAATAAGTGCCGAGCGTCCCCCCCCCATAGACCCCCGTAGGCTGCGGATATCAGGCAAAAGCACAATATTGGTGGAGGTTGGAGCCTCACAGCCACCGAGCCTGTCAGACTCGATCGCCGCTCCGTCCCCTCTGTGAGAATATCGCCTCAGGCTGATGTCGAATAGATGAAACTCTGCGGAACATGAAGAACCAAGTCG
Source organism: Malacoctenus gilli (assembly GCA_032164315.1). Classification (NCBI taxonomy): domain Eukaryota; kingdom Metazoa; phylum Chordata; class Actinopteri; order Blenniiformes; family Labrisomidae; genus Malacoctenus; species Malacoctenus gilli. The sequence goes on along the minus strand of JASSRZ010000086.1, from coordinate 11,052,256 downwards.
TGCTGTAACAGGTGGTGTATTCTGTGCAGGCAGACACAAATCTGCTCCTTTTTGTCAGCTGCACCTGTCGCGATTCCACAGTTCAAACACCTGGTTCCCGTCGATTGATCGTTCCCTCGTGTGAGCTTCTCCCCGGGTGGTTTTGATCTTTATTTTTTTTTAATTTTTTTTTTTATTCACACCCCTTTCACAACAGCTGAATCACCCATATTAAACATGAACTCTGTAATTTCACATTTCAATTGACACCTGTTGATTAGAGCTCACCGGCTTAGATGTGTACTCGTAGTAAACATTACATATTGAGCTATTTGGAAAGCGATGGTGTGTTTTGTTAAAATGTGTCTTTTTCACTCACTGTGCACTTTGTGTCTCTGTCCGAACGCGTTGCTAAATCTCCCTTATCGGATAATAAAAGTGAATCAAAGTGAGCTGAGCTCAGATGAAAAGCAGGATGAGGTCATTGAACTGTCAGGCAACATTGCATAATCATCATTCTCTTCATCCTCTGCCTCTTTTGTGTCCTCGCACATCAGTGAATTCTTTATACAAACGGGCAGAAAAGTACCTGAAGTAACACATTCATCTGAATAATACCTGCTCGTGTCTGTCCTGCAGCCCACCACAACACACGGGGGGGGGGGGTCATCTGCTGAAGCTGAATTAGGACGGTGCAACGTTGGCTGAGCGTTTGTTTACATCGCCACCATTTTGGCTCCTCTCAATTTACTGTATGAATTTCAGGCTAAATTTGCTCCTGTTTCTAAAAACAAAGCAAATAATGATGTCTGGAAAAATGTAGAACTGGCAAATTTACATCTTGTGTGAATTTGAATGCATAAATTTGCCAATTAAATGATCAATAGCTTCTCACTTCTCTTTGTTTGTTGACTGAAAAGTCACAAAAAACTTGATCCTTTGCATGTGTTGCTGATACGTGTCTTTGCATTTGAACTTTTATCAACAGGTCATCTGTAATTGTCAACATGTTAGGGATTTTGATGCTTCTGTCTGACAGTTCAAGACGTGCGATAGATCAACAACAAAATAACAGTATCTGAGCTTCACAATATTTCTGATGTGACTGAATTTCCATTTAAAGTAACTACATTTAGGTTTGTCTTTGTTCTCCATCCAGACACGTTTGCGTTTGTTGTTTTAACCCTTTTGTAACCAAGGACTTCAACAAGACGCTTTGTTGTTGGAGGGGAAGGCCGGACAAAAAACACTTTAGGATGTGACTCAGGGAAAATTGTTTAAATAAATCGACAGAATTTAAAATGATACTTTCTTAATGCAGTAGTGCTCCCTTTATTACTCACAATTACAGGAGGATTAAAAGGTAAACGTGATTAAAGGTAACTGGTGTCATTGCACTTCATTTGTTGACACTTAACATTCAATAACTCGCTTTTTCGAACCAGCTGGCTCTTCACTCTGAATCACCTTGAAAATGATTAACGGACGTCACGTTAGAGGGAATGTTAACGGTAAGTAAGGTGACAGGCTGCAGAGGGAATCCTCGATAGCAGACTTTACCTTCCTCTGACACGTTCACGAGACCACAAACCAGCGAGCAGCGACAAATTTTGAGCTGCAAGTTCGAAGTGAAGTTTTCAGTCGGGTCTTACCTTTGTCTCTACCTGTCCGTCTGCGGGCTGCAGGACTGAAACGTGGTGTCTTCTCTCCCAGTGTTTCTCTTAGCCGAACTGAGGCATCCTCTGTATCTGCCACCACAGCTGCTCCTTCTTTGTGCGTTACTGTGACAGTGGAGAAAACCACCCCATCATTTTCAGCACAAGGCACAGACCCCCTTTGAATTTCTTCATCCTGGCTTGATCTTGTCTCTCTCTCTGGTTTTCTCTTGTTTTGTCTTCAGGAGGAGTCTTTGTGAGCACAGATGAGAGGCAGATTGTGACCTGGCTGAATCACACCCGAACCTTTGGGCCAAGCCGCTGTCGCCGTCGACGCCGTTCAGCCCGGTGCATGACCAAACAGGTGCAAAATGTGTAATGAGAACTATCCCAGTGAGAATTCAGGTTTTTGTATTTCCATCCTCCGAGGCAATTTCTCCAGCTGCTCCTCTGTTCATCCTTTTTTGCATTAAGTCAGTCCTTCACATTTCCCTTCAAACTATTTCACTTATTAACTGAACAGCTCTCTCTATTAATCTTTTGCAATCTGATCTACTTGTACCGCTGTTCTCTCTCTCTCTCTCTCTCTCTCTCTCTCTCTCTCTCTCTCTCTCTCTCTCTCTCACACACACACACACTCTGCTTCTGACTGTTTCTTGCTCACTCTTTCCTCTCTCTTTCTCTCGCTCTCTCTCTCCCTCCCTCCCTCCATCCTGTGGTGTCACAGAAGCTGCCATTTGCAGCCTCCCCCTGTCTCTCTCTCTCTCTCTCTCTCTCTCTCTCTCTCCTCCCCACCTCTCTTCCCCTCCCTTTCTTGTCTCTCTCCCTCTATCCCACATCATGACACTACCAGTTGACAGCAACTTGATGCACAGACGCATCATTCAGAAAACACAAGCAGACCATCGGAGCATCACATTTAATCGCAGGATGATGAATGCTGCATTGACAATACTGTTGAATGACTCTACAAATAATAAGAGACTAAAATCTGTTTCTTTTAAATGAAATTGAAGTCTTGTTGAGCCCAGCTACATAACGTAAGGTTTTTGTATTATTTGTCCTTTCTTTTGTTTGAGAAGTCTAAATTTAGCTGCAGAATAAGGTGAGGTTTTTTTTACAAGACCTGGGAAGATATCCAAGTGTCTTTTTTGGTGTGAACTGCACTCTGTGGGTTCGAAATGTCATAGCCCGGCTCCCTGAGTCGCAGTACAGAGCGATGCCTTTCACACATGTCAGCGGCAACTAATCAAACACATTCGACCCGAGGTCGCGAGTGCGTGCGCGTGTGTACTTGCTTGCATGTGTGTTTGACAAAATCGCGTCCAGGACCTCCGTGTCAGAGAGGAATTGTCTCTGTGATGCCAAACACTGTTAGGTCCCATCGTACTCTGTCACTCTAGTTTACACACAGAGTCCTGCAGGAAAACATCGTTGGATTTTTCAAGTGGGAGTTTCTTGTGTGCTCAAGCTGGACCATTGTCTCAGTGTGTCACTATTCCTGTTGCATTCCTCAGTCTCACTGGTTTTTTTTGCAGAACAAGCTGTAGCTTTCTCTGTGCCACTGCGAGTCTTTATCGTTACCCTTGACAGCTTCAGAGTGTGACATTATCGTCGGCTCCGAGTGCCTGCTTCCCTTTTCTCACATCTTTTCAGAGAGCCAGTCATCAGTCAAACGCTAAAAGAGATGACAATTAGTAAGGGAGGGGGTTGAAAGAGTGAGAAGTTTCTAAATACAGCCATACTGGCGCAGCCCCAGCTTTATCACTAATGATTCATCAGCGCAGGAACCCTCTCTCTCTCTCTCTCTCTCTCTCTTTCTCTCTCTCTCTCTCTCTCTCTCTCTCTCGCTCTCTCTCTTTCTCTCCCTCCCTCCCTCCCTTCTCTCTTCCTCTGTCCGTGCTCCTTTTTTTTTCTCCCTCACAGCCTCTGATTTCAGACTTCTGAGAGTGATTTGCAGTAGCCTGTGTGTGATCATCACCAGGCTATTGTGTTTGGCCGAGGACATCAACTAATGGAGCCCAAAGCGTCCTTTTAAAGCGCCTCGGTCTGTGTCGGCAACAGGTACTGTACCGGTCCCCCTGCATAATGTAAGGCTTCGCCTCTGTGGTGCTGTGAGCTTGGAGAACAGTAGATCACAAGGTTCACACATCTCCACTGTAAACCTCATTACGTAACTGCGCCATAATCACAGGTGGCTGCTCACATATCTTTTGCATGTCTGTGTCTAAATGAGAGGGTTTTGCCTCCCAGGGAGACGGCTAAGTGGGATTCACTGCTGCTTCCATGGCTACAGGTAGAACACGTTTCTCAGTGTTTCAGACCGATATGAACTGAAATGAAACCAAAAAGTAGATGGAAGGTGTAAAAAATGAATACAATGGTGGCCAGCCTCAGTCAGAGGTCTCAAACCAACAAGGTCTGGACATAAATAATCAAAAGTAGGAAAGAACACAACTGTCGAAATTGTTTAGCTCGGTCTGCTCTGTACAAAATGGTGTAACTTGTTGCATTTAAGTGCAACAAATCTCCATATGATTTATAAAAATCAAGCTTCCACCTACCGAGTGGCACTAGAGTGTTGACGTAAAGACCGCAGGTCAATATAGAAGTACCACATGACATACTCAGGTAATATGACTGCAGTTCAGCAGAGAAAGTATTGGGGAAAACAGCTGCCGATAGTGTGATCACTCTACCCCTGCTAGTTGTATGCAGCAAGGTGTAATTGTCATCAGTCATAAAGGCCCTAAGAATAAACTTTTCACAATGATTGTGGCATTTCATCTCTCCCGATGACATCGGCCTGAGGCCGACACTGCTCAGGAGCGCCGCTGACTTATTGCTGCTGACAGCTCGATCTCTCTCCATCATGATCAAGAGCTATCATCTAAAAGGGGTTTGACAAATAGAGAGAACACATACAAAATACCTGCTGTGTCACTGATGTGTCGCACTCAAATTGAACAGAATCAGTATCTATTTTTTTATTTATTTATTGACGTAAACAAGTTATGCTGGATGATTTGAGCAGATTCTTTCCAATTCTAAAAAGGCTTCAGACATTCATTGTTTCACCCTAAATAAGAAGTAACTCAACCAAAGAAATTCTTTGGTCGTACTCTAACACGACCTTCCTCCGCCTTCCATCCTCAGTTGTTTGTTCGCCACTAATGCATCTTTGCATTGGTGGTGTGGAAGCCTGAATGAGCTCTGAACTCTTCCCTTCTCCTCCCTCCTCGCTCAGCGTGTCACTAAGCACTCCAATTACATTATTCTCCAGGACTCCTGTCTCTGATGCAGCTATTTCAGGCTTCCATTCCTGTTCATTTCATTTTTTTGCAGCAACTCCGTTCTTGTCAGCGGGGATTAGGAATGTGATATTACCGGACTGGCTCTGGCTGAAATAGTTGTGAGGAGGCCTTCTTGCTCTCGGGCCCAGCTGGTTGTAACGTCTTGGTGGTCGCACGTTTTCAGAGGCTGATTGAGCCGTTAAAAAAAAGTTTTAGTTGCAAAAAAAAATTGTGAAAATAGTTTTTATTGAGAAATTTTTTTCCAGTATAAATTCATTCATTTAAGAATTGATTTGTTTTTTTGGTTGAGAAAAATACTGAAATAACGTCTAACCTGCTAGCTACAGCTACATCACTCTTGTAGTACCACTTTGTACCACAACACGGAGCAATGAGGGACACAGTCACTCCTGCATTTTAAAGCAAAAACAGAGGCGTCAAGAAATATTGACTCAAATCCTAAGAAACTTTTGGAGAAAGAACTGATCGCGTCAACTCAGCATCAGTGACTCATTACTGCCTCCCAGTGCACCAAGGTGGCATGACTTAAAACTCACATATGGTCCCTTTTCAGAAAAATACATTGCATTCACAATGCTCTGTCATGATGAGGTGCCAATCTTTGTATAATAACTCATCATTATTCTTAGCTAAACCCACAGTCCGTAATAAGCCAAATTTGACACAGTCATTCATGGGCAGAACTAAAAATGGATCCAAGAACACCTCACCACAGTGATGCACTCCTCCACACCCCCACTAACAGAGGCAGGATCCATGGCTGCACTGGTGAACGGAGACACTCAATGCTTTTACATAATGATTCCTGCAGCTGCATTTAATGACTCTCTTCCCCCAGCCCTCTCCCTGAGAGCCTGCTGCCCCTTCGAGCATAGGAAAGGAAAATAATGGAGGTTCATTCTAATGGACATTTCAACTCCTCTCAATAATGCTCCCTCACTGGCATTAACCGTCCACGGCCAACACTTGCGTACCTCCAGTCTGCGACGACAAAAACAACCAGTTAACCACGAAATCACAAGCAGCTCCATGATTACATGTTCATTTAGCCGCAATTCAGTGAAGTGTTCAGGAGGTGTTTGTCAGGGACCCAGAAACAACGGACCATTTTATCCTACTTAGGAAATTAACCACTTTATGCCTCATTATTTCTTGATTTGATCATTCTGTTGCCTTTCACTTGCTGCAGGATATTCGTTTTTCTTTCTCAAATCTTCCTTTTTGAATTTTCAGTTCATGACTAAAACTATTTAATATCGCAAATGTACACGTAAGCATTAATATACCTGAAAGCAGAGTGATAATGCCTCTCCGCATCTCTGCATCATTGACAGTTGGCACCGCACTCACTGCGAATGTCTCTAGGATTCAAATCACTTTAGCACTTCCCACATTATACCATGACATGTACTGACGGAAATATTCATGTCTAACTATTGTAATTAGCAACGTCAAGATGTGTCGACTGTGCATTTACAGGTGATATATGGTGCCTAAAGTCTGCCTCTATAATTAGATGTCCTCCCTACACTGAAAGCTTGTTGCTGCTAAAGAAACGTAAAATTACTGTTTTGGTGTTGTTGGGTTTGTTTGTTTTTTTATGTCTCATTATTTTGAGCTTTTTTTACTTAGCAAATATATGCATTCCTATATAGTAGATGCGTGTACATGATCATAAACACACTAATAATCTGGCATTTATGTTGTTTTTGGGTTAATGTCTGAAAATACTGTTCAAGCGTTTTTTGCCTTTTTCGATGGTAAAATCATTGAGGAATCACCAAGCGAATGTCCGGTCACAAGTTATACGTTGTACTCTGTCTGAATGCTGTGTACTCAGGTTGTACTCAGCATCTCATTATCTAATGACCGGTGCTGTGAGATGCTGGGGGTGCTAGCCGGGTGCCCACGGTTCACTGTGTCCTCACCTTGACAGCGCGCGGAGAAAAGCTCCTGTCTGCCGTTCCACTGAGACCCCGGGGGTGAGAAATTAATCGGCTCAGGATCCAGTGTCCTCGCGGCCGCCCCTCCCAATACCGACCCTGACCTCTGCCTTTGGCACCACAGGGAACCATCCCCTCACTTATCAAACACTCACACATAAGAAGACATTATCTGATGGATTTTTTCTCTCAATTCAGCCAAGTGAAAACAAAATCCAGCATGGCTTTCTGCCTGAGTCACAGTGAGCAGTGAGCAGTGAGCTGCGGCACACACGTGCTATCAAAGGCTGTGGCTGTTTGGATGAGATTGCCCGCTCACCTCATGTTCCAGCTGTGCTGTGTGTGACACCGTGTTTTGGCAAGTTCAGTATGACAGATGTTGTCACTCATGACACAAATTAAACCTCTCTGCTGAACTGATTATGTCTTCGGGCACTCTTGGATTCTCACACATGGAGACAATACACAGAATGCCGCCATTTATTCTCGGTGTACATCGGCATCCCTGTGAGGGGGGCAGCTTGTCTCGAACGCAGTAAAATAGCGAGAGAGGTTGTTGCCAATATGATCAGATGCATTTCGATGTTCTGGACTGAGAAAATGGGCGAGCAGACATGAGGAAGTGGTTTATAGTCCTCCGACTTGTAGTTATATGCATTCCTTGCTAATTAGCCCGCTTTGAATGGCAGAACAAGGACATAGAGGGGAGCTGTGAGAGTCAGCCTTTACATATTTAGATGATTTAGGTTACTGTATGTGCTCCCTCTCTGGTTTGTATCTCCAACACTGATTTAGACACTCAGTGAGTCCTAAACAACGCTGTTCAAAACAAATTGAAACTTCAGTTTACATTCTCTCTTGGACAACAGAGATGATATCGAGAGTAATAATTGCATCTATAAGTGTTGGTCTAATTGTCCATTGTGTATATCGAAATGTGTAATTAGGCCTGCAAGTGTTGTCTAACAGCTTCTAATGTGGAATATTCCTCACACTTGTTGTCAGATCTGTCTGTGTGGGTGGGAGTGCATCTGTGTTTCAAACTTGTCTCCTTGTTCTGAGCTCCTTTCATGATGGTCTGTATGAGCACAGAGAAGAATGCATGCACACACGGGCTATTTGTAGCAGGTCTGGCTCCCCGGGTGCCCATCCTCCATCTGTCCGTTTTATACCGCCGAGCCCTAATTTTACCCTAAATTTACCAGAAGATGACCCTTTTTCTCGGCGGCATCACAGACCTGTTAACTCGGGGCGATTCCTCTTCGCGTTCACTCATGCTGTCTGCTTTCCTTGCTCCTTCTTCCTCACCAACACACACTCATTAGGACCTATCTTTACCCCCCGTATGCTCCTTCACACACTCCGGGATAGTCACTTTCACACCTACACACACTCATCTGTAATGTCACTAGAATAGACACAAGAAATGGTGGATTTTCTAAGCGATGGCACGGAGCTTTTGGAAGTCGGTGATATCGCTGGACGACTGAAATGTCATGCCACACGGGGGGTTGAGCAAATATGCAAAAGTGTGTTGTGCTGTGACCGGTATGTTGGGATGCTGAAAAATAAGCCTGTGGGCTCGGAAAAATGAATTAACCAGTGGGACATATGGTGGTTTTTGCGCAGGCAGATGGTGAGATGCCACTTGCCCCTTTAACTCGGGGCAGTTTTGGAGAATGCGAAGAGAAGCCATTCATAAGACCAGCCTGAGGAGCTGAAGCAAAGTAAAGTGGAGGTGCACGCAGTTTGTTGTGAGATCGATGATGGATTTTTTCCTTGACGCATTTTCTAATCACTTTTGTTGCAGTGTAGCTGCAAGCTGGAGACTTGTATCTGTTGATATTCTTAAGCTAAAGTGAGTTTTGACCTGGTTTGACCAAAATCAGCCAACAGGGAGAAGAGTCAAATCCAATAATTGTAGCATAATTGTAGCATAATTGAATGTCGATGCAGATTGAACCCAAAAGTAGCTGGAAAATTGGTGCGTTCCAAGTTTTCTAAGTCCACTTCAAACTATGTGATTTTCATGAACACACATATTCCCACCGGCCGTTTGTGGGCGCGATCACAGCCGCAGCTCCAAACTCTTTTCAGGTTGTGCTCATAGTTGCGCGGCCGCTCGGCCACAGCAGTGTCGTTGCGTCAGCTTTATTCTCCGCTGAGGCTTTACACTAATTCACTGCATCCGATCCTGCAGCAAGGCGCTCAATGGCCCCGCTCGCAGGCTCCAAAGGCCAAACATTTCTCCCATTGTTCCCCGGAGAGAGGCCGGATTTAACGGGATGACTGTGGAAGGGGATGATGTTCAGCAATTTTTTGGGGGGGACTGTGACTGTTTACATGAGCGAGGTTCACCCGATTTTTTTCTGTCAATTGTTTGTGAAATGTGACAGAAGGGTGTTCGTGCCGCTTGTGTGTCAGCGTGTGTGCGCGCATGTGTGTGTGTTTGGGTGTCATTGACCCAAGATAAGGCAGTGGGATTCACTGTGGCTGTGTGTGAGCTTAAGCTCTTTGGGGTGGCTGGACCTCTTTCACAGCTGCCACTGTGGGCGTGTGCGGCAGAAGTGAGAAAAAGATTGGGGTTGTGTGAAACTATTAAAGTTGGTCCTCTTTTTAAGTTGCAGGAATCACACAGCTTTGGAAGAGAGGATAAAGATTCAGCGTCTGAGGAATCAAATAAATCCCTTATCTTCAAACACGTACTCACTCCGTCATATCGGAAAAGTTAGACGAGTCGCTGCTAATTTGGGCCTCGAACTGAGGTTTCTGCCTGACATCCTCTGTGAGTTCAAGCCTCACCTGAATTTGACATTACAAAATGAAATCAACTAAATTGATGTTGATATTAACCTACCTAAACTACTTGTAGTGGCTAACATTGTTTATAAGATATTTGTGTTTTTTAACCTACTTCCAAAGTTTTTCTTCAAAATAAAGCTCCTGTGATAAGTCTGCTGGTCGGTGACTCGTAGGTTTCAATGGAGAACAGTGTCATCGCTATAGGAAGCAGGAGCCAAACTTACGTAACGCTTAGCTTGAGTGCATTCAATCTTGCTGCATTAAAGCCTAAAGCTATGCCCTCATAACACTAGGAGACACGGGAGGGGGGGGGCTCCTATTACAGCATTGAGCCTCCTGAGTGAGTCCTCATGTCACCATTAGGTTCAGACCCACAGCACCATGAAAGAAGAGGTGCAAACTGACAGTCACCACTCTTCTCTATTACACTGATGGGAGAGGCTCTTATTAACCTGACAATACACGAGTCAGAGAGGTTTGGAGGAGAGGACACCCCCTGAGGTTTTGTCTCACCTGTAACTCAATCTAATCTCTTCCAAACACTTCCATCTTTTCCCCTTCAAGTTAACTTTCAACTCTCCTTTAGTAATGGCTGTAGTTGATGACTGACTGGCCCAAGGTCAGTGCCCGTGGCGTGGTTTGCTTTCCCTGTTAATGAAGCTCATTGATATTTCAGTTCATTTTAATTCTCCTCATTAGGATGTGATCCACGCTGTAAATGTACCAAGGCACTAGCCCTGCTGCTCAAGTACTGGAGCTCCACAAGGCAATGTCACGACAGGACGGGGAGATCCTAAGTGGTGATGCTTCATGCTCTCATTTTGAAGGACTCTATTTTTGGCTTGGGAGCCTGACTGGTCAGTGGCTCTGCGAGGTGACCTCGATGGCACAGCCGTTAAGGAAAAAGGCTTCTGTTGTGTTGGTACACGATATTGACTCTGCCTCGTACATGTGCACTATCAGGTCTTTAATCTGTCGCAAGATGCAAATATTTGCCATCTTTACTTGTCTTGTTTTTTGATGCATTTCTTCAGGAACTGACATCATCAGTGGATCAAAGATTTTCATATACATGAATTAAAATCCCTTTCTGTTGTCCTTCTTGTGTTATCTGGTCTTCTAGCCCGGGCTTGTAGCTTCCAGCAAACTGCTGCTGAACATTTTCACTTTTCATGTTGATTTATCAAGCAGGAGCTGTCTCAGCAGCCAGGAAATTGAGCGTTTAATCTTTCAGCGACTGGAAACGATCCTCTAATTACTGTAATTGGCTGGGTGTGGTGGCATGGAAGAGCCCTGGCACCCTGACCACCGGCCTTTGACCGTCCTCTGAGCGTCATCGCCTCAGCTGCTTTATCACCTCCGACCACTCTATCCTCCTGGATTGAGTTTCGCCGCGCGGCTCTTCGCATCCACCCCCCCTGGCGACCCCACGGGGAGGGTTCCTGCACTGTCATATCGCCACAAGACCTGCAGCTTTTATGACACAGTTTTCCTCTGGAAAAGGGGGCGGGGTTTACTGCTGTGCACAGTAATTGTAGGATGAAATGAAGTCAATGAATTTATAAGGGAATACCTTTTGAAAGTGGTTTCCAGAGGTGAACCGAATGAGCTTCACAACAACGTCGTCTCAGTAGGGTTTTTTTTAATGTTTGCATTGTGTAAGTCGTTGGGCGAAACTCCCAGCAAGAACTGTCTTTAAACAAGAGCGTGCGTCAGTGTTTCAACTGAAGACGGGGCGGTTTTGGGCGGGCGGAGTGTGGAGGAGGGCCGTCAGTGCGCGGTGCTGTCAGCCTGGCTTAGTGTCAGGGCCTGTGCGGAGCGTCTCCAAGGCAGGGCACCAGCAGAGAGGTGACACTCTCGGGACGTGCAACCTTTTCCCCACAGCCACCCTGGACTGCTCTCTCTGCTGGTTGTCAGGCGTCGTCGTCGCTTCGACGCGGCCTTTCTCCCATGCCGCCCTCGCACTAAATATAAAAGCAGTCAGACTCAGTGTGATACAGTTGCTTGAAAGTTTGTCCTCTGACGTGCTGCGACCGAATCTGGGGTTTTGTTTCTTGGTTGGCGTTGTGGTTCCCATCATTTCGAAGTCAAGCGTGGCTGCTCCTTCTTCAGTTATTGTTTATCTACATTTCCCAGAGTGTCGCTGAGAAACCTCCAGCGGCTTGGTGTGAACTCCCTGCATTCAGCTGTGGTCGACATGTGTCAGCAGGCGCAGGGAGATGGAGCCAGGAAATGTCCCGAAGTGAGAGATCTTTCAGTTGATAAAAGCTGAGAGTAACACCCGCTGCTGAACACAAAATGCCTTTTTGTTGCTTTGCATCATGGGGTCTCGAGGCTTCTGGTTTCAGACGAGTTGGGTGACTTTAACACCTCGGTGATGGATTTCCCCTCAGCTTGGGTGTGGAAACGGCTTTTCCGGACATCCGCTATTGCTTGCTTCTTCCGAGGGACTGACCTCACGTGTGTGAGTCTGTACTGATGATAAGGTGTCCGTTGATGTGACATCACGGTGTGTTTGTGTGGCTAATTTAAAGGAATCAGTGAACTTTAGCTATCTTAAACCAGCTCATTCCAAAAGGAACCTGAAATGGAGGGCACTCAGTAGAGCGCATACCTCCATGTTTTTATGTGTTTGCCTGTCAGGTCATGTGATGCAGGTTGTTTATGGTTTTGTTGGTTAAAAAGTCATCCAACCATTTTGCGAGGATGAATAGCATCTCTCACATTATCCCACTTATTGCTCCTCTTGCCTGCGTCTGAATAACAGAAAGTGAAGATCAGCAAAAGGAGGCTGAACAGCTTGGATCAGTCATCTGCTGATGAATGAATGAAGCCTTTTAAGAACGTTTGGATTCGTTGAGCAAGCGGTCGGCTGTCACCAGGCTGCGTGTCTGCTGGGCAGTTTACCAAATTCACATGAGTGGGTCAGACAGATGTAATCTCTTCCCACTTTCCCTCCTTTTTGGGAAAAAAAAAGAATCCAAAATGTGGTGTCAGTTTGTGTTTGTTCCTGCATCCTCCCAGAGGAATGATAAAGTGCTCTTTGCTTTTACAGACCGCAGCACTGCTGAGCATGCTGCTATCCAGTTAAATAAGTACTGGGCTGTCAAAGAAGTGAGAGTCCCCAAGTACAACAGGACTTCTGAGTATTTTGCGGGGTCAGTTTGGTGTCCCATGTTTTTTCGCCACTATTGAACCAAAGCAGGTCAGCTGCCTGACTTTTTTCCCCTAAATCGCTGGTTCTACTAACTTTAGTCTCCGAAGGTTTAATCCAACTTTTACCAGGATCGATCATTTAGATCAGGAGGTGCCTTTTTAATTCAGAAGCTTCACTGCCGTCTGATGAAAAAAGCCTGGAAGACAAACTAGGAGGAAAAGTGGGCAATTATTGTTGTCAAGTCTTCCAGTGGGGCCAGACCGGATTCTCAGGTGGGCTGGTTTTGGCCCACCGTCTGCATCTTTCACACCCCTGGTTCAGCTCCTGGAAGCAGTGATGTAAATGAGGAAGGATCACAAAGCCCCCTATATAGACACAGGTATACGCTTCCAAATTGGTGTTGCTCTTCCCTTCATTTATTCCACATTAAACACCATCTGTTAGTTTGACACCACGAGTCTTTTTATGGATGTCGGGTGGCTTGAAACAGCATCAAACATGCGTCTCATCAAGATGCACATAATGCATAGAAACGTTTAATGTCTGCCAGTTATAATAATGTCTCTGATACGGTCCTGACGTCTGATCTAACAGCCACTCGTTTTTTCACCTGTATGCTCTCTATGTTACATGGATGCTGTTGCACTTTACTCAACAAGTCCTTTCTCTCAGCTGAGTCCAAACTTCATTATTGCTGGTGGCAGATCGGTGATTAAGTTCACAGCGTTTGAGCGGGATTAGTCCTCCTGTGCTCCAGCTCCTGTCCGTTTCTTTCCAATCCAGCTATCTAATCTCATTACTTCACTAATTAACTGCTGCCGGTGGTATTTTTAGTATCTAGGTCAGCCTGCCGTCCCTGTGACCTGTGCGGACTGCCTGAATTTATGAGACTTGACACTGACTCGAAGTTATAACCTGCGACTTTTGGTACATGACCAAAAAAATGCAAGTCTGAGACCACCTGTTACATCCTGATACAATAAGCCGTCCGAATTTTGGTGAAAATATGTGCTTGTCTCCAGATGGGACAATTTCACAGAGCAGCTTCAGAAGCTTCAACAGTGAAGATGAAACACCACAAACCAAATTTGCTCGAAATTTTCATTTGGAGGCGTAAAAGGCTTCGTGTGTGTTAAATCTGCTATTTAGGAATCGTTTTCCTGTCAGTTAAACACAGCAGTGACCTTCAACAGTCCACATCTCTTCAGACAGCTGAGAGGCCGTCTGAGGAGTGATGTGAAGTGACAGGACGGCACAACACTGACCTGCCCACACAGGCAAAATGTCCAGCGCAAAAAAACTTTCCTCTGAGAAACTGTACCCGGCTGTGGACGGGCGCCGTTTTTCCAGCTTTGTGGCCTCTTTTGTCTCCCTTCAGATCTGAGCCGAATACACAATCAGGCTTTGATGTAGCGTTCAGGGACCCGCACATGACAGCATAGGTGTGGTAAAGATGAATCTGCTCTAAACGCCGCGCTGCGGATTGTTGCTCTTCCTACTCACAGTGAGTGTTTTCACCACCACGCTCTCCGTCCGCTTGCTCGGCGCTGTGCCGTCGCACTCTAAATGAATCATGTGCCACTCTGTGTGCATATTGTTTGTGACCGGCGTACCTGCTGCACCGGCTGAACCCCGTCCACGCCACCATCGCTGGCCCAGTTTGCGCTCAGAAATGAGTCAGTCCGCAGGTGACCGGCAACACACGAGCAGCACTTTTCTTGACAACCGAATACCAACTCGGCGGCAGAGTGAAAGGCTTTTGTGTGTGAAACATGGAAAAGAGACAAAGCTGATGAGACAAATAACCCATGGAAGTGAATATGCTTCTGTCAGGGACTGTGACTAATGCTTCCCACACACTTGGATTCAGTTAAATGCATTGTGAGGCATTTAAGAATTTAACGGCACACGATGTTGTTCTTGTTTCCCTGAAATGTTTCTATCTTTTGAGATGGTGCCAACACGCTGAAAATCCCCAATTTGACTTCATTTTGTGCAGAAGCCAAAGTCAAACGATTGACTAAGAGCGATAAGACGCCTGCTAAAATTAGAGGAGCAGATCAGTGCTTGTCTCTCGTAACAAGGTGTGTGTAAAGGATGTGCGGAGGATCACACTCGAAAAAAGCTGTGATTATTAATTTTCACTTCCAGAAGCTCCCTGACACCTCGAGAGAAGAAGCACGAGCGGTTGGGAGGAGCAGTAGCGTGGCTGTGCGCGCATGTAGGAATGCACACATGCAGAAACATTTTTAAGTACCTCTTGTTCGTCCTGATTGTGTAACAACATTAGCATCAGCATTCGTGCCGCGCATGGAACATCCAGGACGCATCGAGACCGAACGTGATGTAGTGTGGACTTTATTTCCTCAGCAGGAGATTCCAGCTCCGCCTGTCTCACGCTGACGGTGCAACAGTGTTAACCTGAAACCGAGCACCTCCTGCCACTGACCAGCAGTCAGCCGCTTTTCTCACTTTCACCACAGAGGCTCTTTACATGGAGCTGCGCGGACCATGAGGCCACAAGCGTCTCACCTGCTCGACGGTGTTTACGGATCAATTTGTACTTTAAACGAAAAAAAACCCTGAAAACCAAAGAAATTTTTTGTCTGAAATAAAAAAAAATATGGTATATTCCTAAGTCTGTAAAAATGTTTGTGGAGTGAAGCATCTGCAGCTGTCCCAGTTACTGCCACAGGTACTGATTCCTTCTCACCTCTGGTGGACACACAGCTGAGCGATATTCAGCATGTAACAAAATCAAAATGTTCATTAAACATGCATCAACAGGTCACCGATCACGTTGCATGAAGCGATTCCCACCCACATTTTTCCACCCGCCACAATGAGGAAGGTTGTGTTTCCTGTCACGGCGGCCTCGCCTCCCTGCAGCTCGCCGTCTGGCCGCTTCACCTTTTTTCCATTTTTGCCTGATGAGGCCGGCGCTGGCCGCGCCTGTCAGTGAGGCCGTCTCCTCACTTTCACTCGGCAGGGCTGAGACGCCCTGGCTCGCTGCCCGTTCGGCCCTCTTCCTCCTCCTCCTCCTCCTCGTCCCGCACCCTCGCTTTGTGTCTCACAACCCCATCTGCCCCAAACCTGCCCCCCCCCCCCAGAGGAGCCACAACGGCGCTGCATCCAGCGAAGATGTAAACTAAGCTAGCACAACACCAACACACCCTCCTCCATTATTCATCCGCCCCCTTTAATGAGTTTTCCATCCACCTTCATGCATCTACCACAATTAAGAGAAAGAATTAATGTCTTTGATCACTTTAATTGAATTCCAGCAAAGTAGTACACACATATCCGCCATTAGAGGCTTCCCTATGTGTGAAGTAGCAAGAATTACCGAGGCCGTATTGAATAATTGACAGGAACACGCAAAGCAAGAGTCGGTGTGCTCCAAGAGTGCTCTCAATACAGCAGGAGCAGCACAGAGCACACGAGGCGCGGTATTAAAACAGATTCGTCTTTCACGTTCTCATTTGGCTCCAGACACTAATTGTATCTTGTCAAGTGGTGATTTAACTCAACCACTCTGCACTCTGCGAAGTCGGCCTCCAGAAGTCAGATCTCGCTTTGTCGTCTGATCGAACCTCGAAGACGCAGTGAGGGTGAATCTTCGTCTGCGACCCTCTTCAGAGCTGTCTAAGCTTCCACTGCCATGCCGGGCCTAAAGATTGTGTGTCAATCACACGGATAATATGTTTGTTTACATACCATGATCATGAAAAGGAGGCCAGCTAAATATTTGATGGCTTCTTCAAGTTACTCAGGAACAGTCACCCTGTGACCCAACACTGGAGTTGGACCTCAGCACAAGCAGTCATTGTTAAACACCTCTCCAGAGCCCCGGCTGACATTTGTGGGCACATGACTGTGGTTGGCAGAGAAGAGCCTCAAAAGCACCCTCAGCTTGTTGCTCGCTCTGCTCTCCGTGTCCGAGCCGCGGAGGCAGCGATGGCTCTCACCGGTGGTCCTCAGTGCACTGCAGCAGCTCATTCAGTCAGTTGTTGTGCAGCAGCGTGTGGAGTCATCCTTTCCACACGTTTCTCTTGACAGATTTTACCTTATGCTTGTACTTGTATTGACCACGAGCTAAAGATCGCCTGGACGCTAAATAGTTTGCGTCAACATGATGTCAACTTTCAGCTTTTGACTACTTTTCATCATAATGTTACTGGTGTCAATTCAACATGTTCGTTTTGACTGGAGCGACCCACCTGACTTGTGTCACCTTCGAAGCTCCGCCCCTTCCCCTCGACCTCACCTTGACTCCCTGACAGACCTGCACCCCCCCACCCCCCCACTTCTTTCTGTGCCGCGCCTCAGTCGGCCGAGCTTAAACAAACGTGCCGCCAGCACTCGTGGCGCTGCATCGCTCACTGCACTACTCAAGTCAACCCACTCACACACACACGCTCACACACACACTTGGATGGCAGAGTAGCTCCTCTGTGAGCTGAGACAATTGAAACGTATAGTGCAAACAAAAGCCCAAAGAAAGACAAAGAGTGAGTGGGACGCGAGCGAGCAGAAGAGCTGGAGATGAGACAAGCGTCTGTGTCAACATGAAAGGCCAATTAGGCGCTGAGTCATGAAATAGCAGCTCATCCTTTCACTGCCTATACTGCGTCGCTCCAGATATAACAGTTCAAATGGAAAGCCGTTGTTGGATCTGCTGTGTTGTTCGCTGCCTCTCATTGATAAATACCTTCCCAAAGCATCGTGTTCATTGAAGGAGTTCACCTAAAGAAACGTTTTTCTCCCAGCATTTCTGCACAGAAACGTCCCCCTCGCCCTATTTTGTACAGATAATAGAAGTAACAGGAATCAAACATGCATCCAACATCTGTATTTTTTGCATTCCTCATTGAACGCACAAAAGGCCCTTCAAGGTCACGGCTGCAGTGGAGCAGCGAACGCTTCAAAAAAACTTTAATTAAATCCAGTCGTCTCTGTAATTAGGATTAGCCGAGTATGTTTTCTGCTCGCGCAGCCCAGTTATTTGCCTTATCTGGTGTGTTTTGATGGCACAGTAAAGTGAAAACAAGGTGATATTTATTTAATGGCGGTTCAAGTGTAGTCGGGACAGCTGATAACGTGATCTGCATCAAAGCATTAGGGCAGGTTGACCAGGTAAGACGAGGGGATGGATTTCCCCATTTACAAGCATCTAATTACCTTATCGCGGCCGCCTAAGTACAACGTTGGACGTCCAGCTCCTGCATTATTCTTCCGCAGCCTATCCGTTTCCTTTTTTCCCTGCTCCCGCTGTTTCCTCCACCATATTTCCCCCAGGGTCCCTCTGAAACCCCCTAAATAATGCACAGCGAGTGAAGGGCTGAGAGGGGCTGCATGATGGATCACTCTCCTCTTTCTGGAGCTGTTGTATTCTTCTCATACCGAAGCATATTTATCATTTCCATAATGACACTGCTCTCAGGTGGACCTCTAAATATCTATATTTACACCGGACAACCTTTTAAAAGAACCGCAGCTTTTTGTGGGTGTGTGTGTGTTGGTTTTTTATATGATCCACTTTTGAACGTATGACATCACGTCACTGAAATGGGTCTAATAATTGCTCTGAGACTTTTATTTGGA
Source organism: Malacoctenus gilli (assembly GCA_032164315.1). Classification (NCBI taxonomy): domain Eukaryota; kingdom Metazoa; phylum Chordata; class Actinopteri; order Blenniiformes; family Labrisomidae; genus Malacoctenus; species Malacoctenus gilli. Next base: position 11,033,802 of record JASSRZ010000086.1, on the reverse strand, counting down.
AGTTTACTCTCAAACAGGGAATAACAGTTTGCTATTTATAGTTTCTATCTAAACTTACTAAGTTGTAGGTTTTTTTCAACTCACTCTGCTACTGAAGGTGTTGAAATTGCCTTTTATGCAAATATAAAGAAGGATTTACAAAAAAGATAAGAAAAATTCACTTGAAATTAAGAGTTTTTTTGCACTAAAGTTTTTTATGGAATATGACTTGGAGCAATTATTCATGTACTAACTGAATAATCTTTTAGAGAAAGCTGCATAGATCATGTTTGAACCTGAGTTTATTGATTGTTTTAAATAACTTTTTTTACCTTTGGAAAGATGGGGGGAAAAAGCCCTCCGAGAGAAAACACTTGTTCTCCCCAGCATGAATAATGGCTCCAACTTTCTGTCAATACAGCGTTCACTGAAGAAAGATAAAATAAGATGCAAGTTGCGTCCACTGGGAAATTAATTCATTGCAGCAAAGGGGCTAAATGTAGTTTCCTAACTCAGACGTTCAGGATTGAATCCTTAGTTTTTAAATAGTGAAACAACAGAAGTTGTGGGATACAAAGACAAATGAATCTGAGACTGTCTGATTGTTTTATCGCACCCTCGTTTTAACAAATGTGTTCTGAATTTTGGGCCATTTGAAATGTGAAAACTGTGAATTCAGTCAGAAAAATAAACTGAAAACCAAGGTAACAAGCCTTCCCTTTTACAGCATAAAAGTCGCCTTTTTCTGACACATGCACACATTTTTGTGATGCTGTTTGGTCGTTAACACTGAATATACACACTGTCAATTTTTCAAATAAAGTTTTAGTCACTTTTCTCTCTCTCTTTTTTTTTTTTAACCTCTGCTGGCAAACTTATGAGACACTCTGGTGTGAGACGGAAAAAGATCTCCGCTCTTCATACTGCAACACACTTTTATTTATAGAGTGAGACATGAGGCTCGAAAGACTCATCACGCTATTCATGAAAACACCGATGATGTACACTTCATTAAATACGCCTAAAGTGCTCGTACAACAGTGGTTTCACCGAGCTCCAGGCTGGAGTCAGTGTGTAGATGACAGTGTGATCCCGGTAATGATCAAACACTCGAAGGTTTGCCTGGTTTCCCATGTTAGCATGCCAACATATGGTGTAAACTGGGAATGCAAATAACAGTTGTCAAGACTAATATTACCTTAAAGTTCATAAAACAAAGTAACGTATAAAAACACACGTTCACCTGTGTGTGGTGCTTTACAGATCAAAGGGACACAAGTAGAAGTAGCAACGTTATTATTTCAATGTCCAACATTATTGTTTCTGATCATTAGTTTATTGGAAGGAGTGACATACGTGCCGTCATCTGTTCAGATGATGAATGTGCCAACGGAGCCCCGCAGAATGGAGCCGCTGTGGAACACGGACGGTATGTATGAATACTCAGTGAGCTCCCACTGCTATTAATGTTAAAGCAGGCTGCGGCTGCTGCGCGGCGCTCCCATCAGTGGTCAATTACAGTGGGGAGGGTCATTTATCACCGAGGTAATAGAGTCTTCACAGAGGAGGGGGGGCAGCAACAACCTCACACTTTAACAGGATGTTTTTACACGTCAGACGCATCAAGTCTCAGCTCATGATGAACTCGAAATAAACAAGTGATCCAGGACGTTTAGCAATGACATGCAATGAAAAAGAATCGCGATCGTTTCACCTGTTTCCACTCTTCTTTTTGACTTTTTTGCTTCTCGAGGACTATCAGGTGAAAGACTTCATCAAGAGAAAGAAAAGGTCACCCCACAGTGGCAGAGTGTGGTCATCCTCTGGAGGGCTGAACTCACTGAACTGCACAGGACTTCAGCACCAAGTGGAGTGTGACCCCTGCTGGATGCAGAGCAGCTTTTGTTTCCAGCAAGTTCTTCACCTGCTCAGAAGTGGCACCTTCTCAATTTTGGGGTGATGATTCTGGCGAGATTTCTCTCAGTGTGAACGTTCCCCTCATTAATATACACTGTTAGACTAATATGTAAGCTTTCATATCATATTTTGAGTTTGAAGTTTTAGGAACAAAGGGAGAAGTTTACCTTTAACCTACTTAATTACGTTACAAATGAAAATCAGCCCATCAGTTAATCGTGACTCTCAAAACACAATTCATCTTTATCTTTTATTGTAAAATCCATCTGAACTTTTAAGCTTTTAGCTTCACGTTTACACCTTTCACACTGTTTGTAGCAGCTCGTTAGAGTTGTACCTGAAGCGAACATCTCAACATGTGAGGCCACGCGGCTGTCCTTGTTGGACATGTCAGCTCAGACTTCATATCAAGGCCCGTTTAAATGTAGGGAACCGTTCACCTTATAAGACACTGCAGCCTCGAGGCCGGTGGCAGGACCCCCGTGTGTGTCAGCCGCCAGACTGACGTCACCGACTTTGCCTCCTCACCAGACTCCATCATGTGGTTGCATACAGGCCAATGTGTCACAGGAGGCAAACGAAGAGGACGACCTCGAAAAGTCCGAGGAGAGAGGAAGCACTGCTGGTCAAGGTGACTCATTCTGTCGCGTGTGAGGACGGAGGGATTTCATGAAGTGGCCGCTTGGAGCTGTGGGGGTGTCGCAGCCCGCCGACGTACAGCGCAGTCGTACATCACCGCGGGACAATACTGAACTGTAAATGGGAGCCCCGCTGGGACCATCGGGGGCTGTGTTTGCTGATCCACATTGGTGATTCTCCGCTTTCAGCTGGAAAGTGGAGCAGTGCCCGGCATGAGATGTACTTTAGTGAGCCCCCACTGAATATGCCAGCTTTGGAGGGCTTCTCGAGTACTTGTGGATGGGAGCCAACCCTCTGAAATATAGCACGTTTTTGATAAGGGGGGGTCTGCCCTTCATACACCATATCTGGCTGTTCAAACATCCTGTCGTTTCATCCCTCTGACTAAAATTGATAGCTGTTTTTGAAACAAATGTGTTCTTCTCTTCTCAAAGAAAACAAGTGATGAAACATTAGTAATCAATAAGTGACACGAAAAATCTTGTAATTGTGTGAGTGACAGGAATTGAAAACCAGGCTATTTCCTAGTCCATGTTGATGATCCTTCATTTAACGAGCAAACTGAATCATCTTTTGGCGACATTTATGCTGCACGCTCAGTTTATACACACGCTGTAAGAGTCACTCTTTGCTGTGAGAGGATATGGCACCCCTGATGGATTTGAATAGGAGATGAGGCAGCACTCTAATGTTGCAGAGGACCCTCGGGTGAGTAAAGACTTTACATGTGGTTTGAACATTCTCAGAAATCAGACATTGATAATATGAGTCACGCTGAACGTGAATCACTGACCCCACCTGCAGGTCGCTCTCACTATTATCAAAGTCTGAATGATGTCTGAAAAGAAGTGAAAGTAATGCGCAGACCAGCTGCTCTTTTAATACACATGTATCATTATTAGAGGAAACATTAGGTGAATTTATATTCATTTAAAAGGTGATTTGTGAAAAGATTTGTGAACAGCAGTGTTGAGTAGTACAACTGATATTTAACTCATTATTTCTGAGTTGAAAAAAAGTCAAATATATTTTAACACTCAATGTTCGAGTGACGCTTTCTTGGCTGAAACGTTTGTGTGTGTGTGTGTGTGTGTGTGTGTGTGTGTGCGTGCGTGCGTGCGTGCGTTTACAGCTTGCAGCACATCCACCACATTTACAGTTCTGGGGCAAACAACCACCTGCTGATGATATCACCTCAACCTGTTAACTCTGCTGTACGCTGCAAACAGCTGCAACACATTGACATGATGATCTACACTGAGCTGACTGTTGCAACACCGGTTCACAGGAGCTGCCGCGTGTCTCTTTGTCCACTAACCCACTTTTGCTGGGGGTTTTTTTAGGTTTTTCACGACTCCCACGTCAGATCATTTTCGCGCCCTGAGAGTTTTGCTTTTCTTCTCACAGAGTCACACAAGAAGGATTCAGGAATCTGCTTTTGTGCCACAATTAATGAGGAGAGAAATGAGTGACCCAGTAGAACAACACTGATTTTATATTTATCTCTCTTTAATAAAATCACATCATGAACAGTTCACAAACAAAGCAGAAGTGAGCAGCATGTCGTTTTTAGACATTTCAATAAATAAAAGATACATCTTGATCTCATCATACGAGCCATTCCAAAGTGGGACCTTCCAAACCACAATCGAAAAGTTGACAGTAAAAAAAGGAAAAAAGAAAGGCTTTTTGGTAAATGATGAATGTTCCTGCATCAGTGAGCGCTCGCAGCAACCAACACCCGTAACATCAGCCCGTGACGCCACTCTGGTTTCCTGTCGCAGGTAACTGGAACTCCCTGCGGGGATCACGCATGTCAAGCATCAGGTCTCGTCATGTGACTGCAGGTACACTGGCGTGGCCTGCTTCCTCAGGCGCTGCTGCGCTCGCAGCTTCCTGCCCTTCTGGGTTGCCAGGCCCAGCGGGGGGAGATAAGTCTTTAAGGACACACAGAGGACAGATTAGGCTGTTAGACAACAAGGAATAAACAAACATCCCTAAGAATACTACAAATACTCAAATAATATTTGGAGGGATAACTTACGGCTCTCGGATACGGGTTCCTGTAATGTAGACCTTTGAAGAAAGAAAAGATGTAACCACAAACCCAGTTGGTTGAACACAGTACAGCGTGATTACCTATTTACTGACTTACCTATTTCTATTCTCGCTTCACATTCTTCTATGCATCTCTTTATGGCCTCTTGATCTGTGAGCTGGAAAAATGCACCGAAAACACATGATCAGCCTCAAGCTTCTGGATCCCTGCCAGCAGAGCTTCAGCTGTTCACACCTGCTGGTTCTGTCTGAAGAGCGTGCGGGCCTCCTGAACGATGTACTTCCTCTCGGTCTCCGTGTCGCTTCTGCCACCGCTGAGCGCCTGCCAGGTCCGGGCGAGGCGGAACACGCGCATGTACAGAGACAAGACTGCACTACGGGTGGATGTCGTCATCTGGGAGCCAAATCTGACCAAGAGGGAGATTCAGGAACAAATGAAGCATGCATGAGGACATGGTGTGAGTGTATCACCAGTCTGTGATCAGCATGAAACACACAAGTGATGCCAGCCAGCAAAGCATCACACCACCTACAGAGGAACAGAGGACAGTGATGACTATAATGCAGCTGTCCTGCACCAGGTCATCTTATTGTGGATCAATTGATGACACTAACGCATTAAAGAACTGTTCACCAAAACAATTTAGAACCCATCCAGTTTGAATTATTCTCTGATATGCGTTGAGGTCACACAAAAACATGGAGCTTACGATACAGCAGCATGTTTCCCTGCCACGCAGTTTATTCAGGCTCCTATAACAGGCTCATGCTGCCTCTGACGGATTCGACCGAACAACCGTTAAATGACGGTCACTCAATAACCGGTGCATTCAGTAACATTGACAAGACTCGGGTCCCGTCTCGTTATCGGTGACCTTCAGTTACTCAAAGACGCAAACGCTGACCTACCGGAATGTGTTTCTTATGAGAGAGCAGTGTTTACTAGCAGCCTGGGAGGGCAACAGTCGCTTGATGATGACGTAGACACGGACTGGGGAAGTAACAAATGAAGCGTCTTCTGCAGAAGTGTTCAGTTTCCCGATTATAAATATGTTATTAACTATTTTTAAGGGTATTGAAAGCCAGCCCTAAACTTATCACAAAAGCATATTTCTGAATTGTGAGACTTTTATTTTTGTTAATTAATTAATTATTTTAAAAAAACTAAACAAATTATAACAGCTACTTTTATAACTTTAATAAAGAATAAAAGCAGACTGAAAAATGGAACCACAAAAAATAACAAACTCACAAAAAAACACTAAGAAGGTTCAAGATAGGAATCTAAAAAACTGGAAGAAATTATTTGCTACACAATAAGGAAAAACAATCAGAAAAACTGAATAAAATAAACTCAAGAATTCCAATGATCATGAATATTTGAATTGTATTTTTATCTTGTGAAATATTAGAACACTGAAAATACTTTGCCAATCAAACCATTTCAGTGATCTAAATTTATGTTCGTTTGTGTTTTTCAGTAATGTTGTTGTAAAGTAGTGTGAGCCACTGACTGAGTGTGTGAGAGCCTGTGCGGGTGTCGGTGGGCTGCCTCTCCTGTGATAACAGTGACACAGCCTGGCTGCTGTTGCTGTGTGAGAGCAGCAGATCAGCTGTTGGTCGTTCGTAGCAGGAGGAAGTGATGCAGGGAAATGTCCATAATGTAGCAGCAGCACTCAATGACTAAAACGGGGAAGCACAAAGAAACTGGCCACTTTAGTCCGAGCTGCGCTCTTTAAACTCACTTTGAGGAGCGAACCGAGCTGGGAATGGACCCCAGAAGGACACCCGGGTGCTAGCTCGGCACTTGATTTGTTTTTACGACTGGACCGGACTCGACATTGATGTGGAAGTTTTTTGTCGGCTGAATGCTAGTTAGCTCGCAGCCTGAGTCAACGCGACGAGTTTGCCTCAGTTCTCCACTGCTCCTTTTTCTCCCCGACACAACTTATTGAACTACTTTTTTGGCCCTGGCATCACCGGAGTGATGCACACGCAGACTCCGCGCAGTATATCTTCCCAAAGAGGTAAGTTTCTTTACGGGAATGGCGGTGATATCCCTCGATGTCTTAATGGAGAAAAAGACCTAGCCTAGCCCAGTGCTAACTTTTAGTTACCCGAGCTGATGCTAGCTAGCGATGGCGACGTCGCCAGGGCCGGTGATTCTGCCGTTAAATGGCCCGGTGCCGGTGATGTATTGAGGATCGGTAACAGTGTAACAACCAGTCCCACCGGAATTACGACGTAATAACTCAAAACGCCTTGTAAAAATATAACCGGAACAGTGTTTAGGTGAAAGGTGGAAGTGGTGTTCATGTGCTCTTAAGCTCGCTTCATCCTGTTTGAGCTCGTCTTTTACCAAAGTTGTTACTCTGTATCACATATTTGTGATAAGGACGGAGGTTGACGTTGACTTCGACACTTATAAACAACAGATCGATAGATAAACTTCCTAACCAGGTGCTGTATGAGACCCCAGTACAGCTGTTAGCCGGGTAGCTGGGGGTCCTGGTTCACTGGGGTTGTCAGTTCATCGTGGTTTGTGCTACTTTTACCTGAAATGGTGAGGTGGGACCCTCAGACGCGGGTGTGATGGGATCGAGGTGAGACTGGCCTCTGAGACCTGACGGAGCTTTGCCCTCACATGTCCGGCGCAGTCATCACTGAAGCCCGCACGTGAACACACACTCTCCTCCTGGTTGTCGCCTCTCGCCGGTCCACGCAAAGTTTGTTTTAGCGGTAATTCAGAGCCTTGTTTTTTTGGTTTCCCTGCCCTTTTCCCGAGGACTTATTGGGGTCTTCGCCATGCCTTTAACTGCTACCTCTCCTCCTGATGAGCCCTCTGAGGCAGACGTTAAATAGGCCAAACATTTTGAACGCAAACACCATCAACTGTTTCCTTTGTCTTTTGGAACTACAGTAGTGTGCCGACAATCCTGCCTGAATGCGAGCTGGTTTGTTCTTCTCAAATTACGTTTTGGTTGCATGTTGACCAAAATAGTCCTGCATCTTTGAGAATGATGACCTATCACTTTCTGCTTGTGATGACAAGATAATGTGTCTTTCAGCATCGCCCATGTCAAGGTCACAATGATGGGACACAACAGAAAGATAATGCCGGCTGGAGGACTGTCTGTAAGTGGTCTCCTGTGCTGCAGCTCCACTATGTGCAGTTTTTGTTTGTGATTGAGAGAGAAAAACAATTGGCTGTGTTGATGGGTCCACCATACTGTTTTCAGAAAGTGGAACTGAAAATGTAACGTAATAAACGTAATAAGCAAAGATGTCCTCTCCCAACACAAAATCATTTTTGTCTTTTCAGGTGTACTTTTCTTGCATCTTGACTTTCCTTCTCTTGTTATCTGTGAGTCTTAAGAAACGTCCTCACGATTTTCTCCCACTGTTTTTGTTTTTAAGGGATTTTAGGTCTGTCTTCGTAAGCCCTGTGTCTTGGCAGATTTGGCAAAGGTAGTAGTACTTCCGGACTTGCTGGTTCAAACTTTGTTAAAGGATGATTTTATTCTCAGACTGATTAACTTTGGATGAAAGTTAAAACTTGTGTTGTCCTTTTTTTTTTTTTAAATCTCAGGCCTGAGGGTATGTTGAGACTTCTCGCCAGGCCAGAGCAGAGGCGCGTAGGTGGTTCGGACGGGGACTGACGGCGAGGGGGAAAGACAGCGAGGGACGAGGGAGGACGACATGGGCCAGTGTGTGACCAAGTGCAAGAACCCGACGTCCTCACTCGGCAGCAAGAGTGGCGACAAGGACAGCGGCTCCAAGTCCCACAAGAAAGGTGGCGGTGCTGGTGGCGGCGGGGGCCACAAAGAAGAGCCGAGTGCCCCATGTAGCAAAGCCACCAGCGAGCTGTCGAATGGCACCAAAGCCTTAGAGGTCACCATGGAGACACCCATCAACCCGGCAGAGATGAGGGAGCCACGCAAGGATGATGGCCTGGACAGAGATGGGCTTTCGATGCTGCGCATTGAGGAGCTGTTCTGCTGTTACAAGGATGAACAGGAAGATGCCATCTTGGAGGAAGGCATGGAGAAGTTTTGCAACGACCTGTGTGTGGACCCAGCAGAGTTTCGGGTGCTTGTCCTTGCGTGGAAGTTTCAAGCAGCCACCATGTGCAAGTTTACAAGGTAAGACGGGGGGATTCTGGGAATGGGGCGTGTTGTTTCCGTTCATCAGTATGAACTGAAATGACTACAGCGCAGCATTTTCCCCAGCATTCAACATTCAGATGTAGAAATCGACGCGTCATGACTGTGGGGTTCGTTTCTTTCCCTCTTTTTCAGAGAAGCAAGCAGAGACTTTCATCTTTCAGGCGTTTGTCACTTTTTCAGTGTGCTCTGGTGGCGTAATGATTCAGATACATACCGTCAGGGCGTCAACATCCCAGATTAGATTCCTTTGTTGCATCTCACACCTACTATTCTCCCCACATTTCCTGTTTGCTTTCCTCACTGTCAGTCTCGCCAATAAAGGTCAATACTTCCTGTAAAAGGCAGTGACTGGTTTCACATCATGTGACCGACTTCCAAAGAATTCCTCTCAGATGTTGACGCTGTTGGTTCAGAGCTGTCTGATTCAATCACTGTGTTTTCTGTAATGCTTGCATTTATTATACTCTACAAAAATATCCTACAGTATCACCTGAAAAAATGACAACTGCGAATGGCTCCTCTCTGTTACATCCTGTTCACACTTTACAGCTCTCTACTATAGTCTCATCACATGGCCAGTGTCCTCTTTTTTTTCAATTGAACTGGTCAATAAATTGGGGTGAGGAAAATGAAATTATGAATGTTTTTCCAGATCAGGTAATCAGACTTTAAAGTTGGTGATTCTCTGTTTGTTTCCTTGAGCGAGTCTGATCTATTCGAGGTAAGAGATGGGCAGTTTAGACAACTCATTGGATTCTCTTCTAGTAATGCTGTCCTGTTTTTGTGATTGGCACAGTAAGTCAGCCAGTTGCAGCTCCAGTGTGAAAAAGATGAACAGGCCCTACGATTCTGTGTGGAGACGTTGAAGTGTCTTCAACACACAGATTTACTGATACAGCACCAGTGAAAAGTTTCCCTGAGAAAGCATTTTCCTTTTAAATCTGGCTACATTTCACAGGTGCTCTGATCTTGTGGTGCTCTTACTGAAAAGCTGTAATTTACCCGTTGTAACTGAGTAGCACATTCCAGGCAGTGTGGTCCACTCTCACAAAGGAGCCGTGTGAACGCAGAGCACGCCAGACAAAGGTGTGAAAACTTTAGGATTTCTCGAGCTCCCGCAGGCCGAGTTCCCAGACTACCTTTTCTTGAATGCTGCCTTTGGTGGTGGTTGGTCATCAGATTGGCTTGCCACTCTTCAAGACAAAAACTCTTTTGATTTTTTATTTCTGCTGGATTTGGACATTTTTTGTGTAGCCTTGTCGAACCTTTAATCTTCGTTTTCCCAAATTGGACTTCTTCTAAGCTTCAGACACAGAAGGAAGCAAGACGAGTGCTGCTGCTTTTGACTAACATCCTTTACTCTCCTGATGTAAGGATTTCTCCCTTTGTAATTGGGAAGAAGGCGAGCTGGCCTCCTCTCTGCTGCCGGCTCAGTCAAACCATTTTTGGACATTTGCTTTCGTTGAACATACGAGTGTCTGGTTTCACTAAAGGATTGTGCCATGACAATTCCTTTATGGAAAGCTGCTCAAGTTTCCTGATGCACAAATCCCTTTTCTGTGTGTAGGAAGACCGTCTGTGAGGTCAGGCTACGAGTCGATAAACGCCAGCCTGGCTTTAACTCCTGTCAGAACAGCCTCCTTGCATGTTCAGGAGTGTTGACACATCACCACATGACCAGAACCGCAACTCACTCCGCACAGCACTGTTTATTTCTGCCAAGGATTCCTGCTCCTCAGAGTGCTGCCAATACCCAGTTAGACAATTAAGTATTTGCACATGATTAGATAGGATGTTGTTACATACCGGAAGACAAAGTTGGCAGGAACAGTCACTTTTGAAGAGTGGGTGTTTCTTAGCTGTAATGGCAGTCACATGTGCAGTAAGTTTTACTTTGACGAGCAATTTTTTTGTTGGTTGCTTCTTTGTCTCAACTGTATCGGTACTCTGAAGAAAAAATTAACCAAGTATTAATTAATCTTGCACATTGATAAGCAGAAGTTGTGGCCTTTTATCTGCACTTTTTGTTAGTCAATCTTTGACTGTGCAGTTGTGTATCAGTGTATCCTCCAGTTTTCAGCAGCAAAAACATTTCAGATTTGTGAACACATGATTGATTCTGTCGACCTTTATAAAAAATTCTTAGTTGGCAAGCTTGTGTTGAAACATTTTTTTTCAGTTTTAACTTTATTTGTTTCTCTGCTTCTCATGACATGTTAAAAAAAGGTCACCAGTGAATGGTCAGTGACCCTTTGGTGGACTCCTCACTCCTCAAATGGAAAGCTCCAATGAGTCCTGGCAAAAACAGTGATAAGGCCTTCTTAGGTTACCTACTATCAGGTGGGGGGGGGGGGGGCACACAGGAAGTGT